>APFE030133187.1:69728-83579 GCA_000404065.3 Pinus taeda
TATCCAGCAATGAGTGTATCATCCCGTGTCATCATATAATGGTGCAGTGATATGTCATAGGCAACATCATTAGGAAAGCTTCAAGGTAGTCTTCCAACCATCAAATGAGATCTTCCACGTCATCATCTAATCTTCCAACCTTCATCAAGTGCAATCATCAATTGTGGTCATTCATTTAGTGTATGCCATCATTAAGTGTATGACTCTATATGTCATCAAGGGTTAAGGTCTAGATATACAACATTATAGTTAGTTCAAGGGTTCCTTAGGACTTCTTCATTAATGGTTTGACATCTTCATTGATGGTATCCTTGTCAAGCAAGAGTCCTGACATCATCATCTGAAACTAGGTATCTCAAGAATATTGACATCTCGGTCAATGCCATATTGACATCAATGACACCCCTGATTAACAATCTCCCCCTTTGTCATTGATGGCAATATTCTTGTCCTTCCAACATTTTCTACCCTTTTGACATCAATGGCAAATAGGGTGCCCAAGTACTCCCCCTGTCAAGCTGCTTCTTTCCTTCATCAATAGTAGTTCTTCATAGGTATGTTACTCCCCCTATCATGGTGCTCTTTCATCTAGCATTACGGTCCAAGTTGCATTTTTTCATGGATGAACCAACTCCCCTTGTCTTCATAAACTCCTCTAGCTCAAGAAAGATTACTTGCTTAGTGATAAAAAAGAAGAGATCCTCAACAATAGTCCACTGGAGGAGAAAGAGATCATATTCTTCAATGAAGTTGCTCCCGAAAGATGATCTATCAAAGGATGATTGTCCCTGAATGACTCATCAAGCATTTCATAGGTCCCATTTACAGATAGCTTCTCCAAAAATGCTCAAGAATCACAAACTGCCCCTAACTATGTGAATGGTCTCCTTTTTGGTAGTCTCACCATCAAATATTTGGAATATCAAGGATGACTTCATCAAATCAACAACATGTATTGTTGGCTGGAGTGATCAAAAGACTTCCGGATCTAATTTGCTTCCTTCTCCATACTTGTGTAACTTTCTTCACTAGCTTGGTTGACATAGTTTTCGCTTGTTGAGGGACCCAATTCAAGTTACAGTCACGTGCCATATGTCCAATGTTATGGCAATTGAAGCACTCCATCTTGTTCATGAATAAGAAATCATGACTTCTTCTTGCAAAATTGATTCTAGGAGATTCACGGGGATCATTATATTTGTCTTTGTGATATGCCCTACAATCTTTTGCCATGTGTCCAAAGTTTGTACGAGAATAACAATAACCAAGAAATATACTTTGATACCTAGGAGATGAAATTTCCTTGATGTATTTTTGAAGTTTTTTTGCCTTGGGATTCTTTGATGATATTCACTACTTTTTGTATTCTTGACACCATTTGCAAGTCTCCTTGGAATAGGATTTCTTCCATTGTTGTCTTGACCCTTCTCCTTGCCTTTGCTGGAACTGGGAGCATCAACATTTCTTCCTGGCTTCCTCACATCCTTGTCATTTGAAGCATTATCATTCTTGCTAGAGGATTCACCTGCATAGCCAAGACCTGATTTATTGAGGGGAGACCTTTGATGACTTAGAATGTCATCTAGGGTTTGAGAACTTTTCATGTTCTTATTCAGCAAGTCAACCTCCTTTTTAAGAAAGACAGTTCCTTCCTTCATTTTCTTGCATTCTTCATCCTTCTTTGATAGAATGATCTCTATTTCTTCCTTCATCTTGGTTGCTCCACATGATTGGGCCTTAAGAGAAGTGATTTCTGATCTTAAGTTGGTGATGTCATCATCCTTTTCTTCTAGTTGGCATATCATGTTGTTTCTCTCCTTTTTTGCTTCATCAATGTGTCCTTCTATGAATGCCAAAGCTTCCATCACCTTCTCAACTCCTTGTGCTGGTTTTCTTGCTTCTTCTAGTTGATATCCAAGGGAGGATACCTCTTCCTTGTACAAGCTCTTGAGTCTTTGTTCAAGGTGGCTTGACAAAGTTTCTTCCCTTTTCTTTGCCTTATCCAATTTATTTGTCATGGATATGACTTCTTCATGATGCTTTCTTTTATTTTGATGAAATTCCTCCTTAAGTTTGGTGAGCTCCTCATCTCTTTCTAGTACTTGATGCTTGAAAAGGCCAACTTCCTTCCTTGTCTTGTGTTGGTCACCATCTTGCGCTTTCTTCTTAAGTTCCTCATTTTCCTTTTTCAAAATGTTAATCTCTTCCATGGCAGCTATAAGTTTCGTCAGGAGATATTCTTCAAAGTCTTCTTTGCTTTCTTCTTCTTCTAGGTCTTCTTTGGCCTTGATGTCATCATTCTTATTTTCAGCTTCCTTGATGGGTTCTGGATTTCCTTCTTTCTTTCCATCATCTTCTTGACTAGTGGTCATGGTCAATGCTCCTTTTGAGTGAAGGTTATGAAGTTTGTCCCATATACCCTTTGTTGACGAACATTTTTCCAAATTGGCCTTTATAGAATTTGGTAACCCATTCAGGATTGCCTTCATCGCTTTTGCATTGTACTCCTTGGATTCTCCGTTCGTCATGTTATCAATAATCACTGATTCCCATACTTCAACGCCTTGAGCCATTAAGAAATTTCTAGATTGGTCAGACCCGTGTAATTCAGTCTAGGATGAAATAGGGTCTTTACCATCCCCAACAGTTGAAAATCCCTCTTCAAATAATTAGCTACACTCTTACCCTTTAGAGTGGAAGTCTTCTCATGGGAAGAATCTACCTTACTTTTGGCCTCCACTAGTCTTTGATTACAATTTTTGTTCATCCATCAAGGTTATCTATTCCCAGTTGTTTCTTATATCTTCAATGATCTCATCCCAGACCAATTTCTTGGCTTGCTGCAGAGACATGTTTCTTTTCAGCTTTCCCTTCATCTCAGAGACCTCCTGGTTTGTTGCATGTAGGTTCTTACTAACGATGTTTGCATTTGTCTTGGTAGTCTCCAGCTGCTTCTCTTTTTGCATTAGGCTTCTCTGGGAAACATCCAAATCATTCTGCACCCTTTTAAGCTCCCCTTTTGAAAGTTGGAGTTCAATAAGGGTCTTAGTGAGCTATTCAATGGGCTTTTGAGGATCTTCAAGTACAATTACTGCAAATATATGCATGTCTATTCTCATTTCCAACTCTGTTGCCTACTGCTTGAGGGCCACTGTTTCATTATTCCTTTCAATGAGCTCTTTGGCTAGGATTTCCTTCTCTTCTTCCACTTCTACAAGTTCTTTAGATTGCACAGTCTCACTACCTGACATCTTCAGTTTATGGCTTAGCTCCTGGATTTATGTTTGGGAACTTTGAAGGACGGCTTTGAAGGCAGTTTTGTCTTCTGGATTTACACATATAGCTTCACGATCAACTCTTTGAAGCTCTCGTTCTGCATGTGGAGAGGTCTGGAGTGTGCTCTCTCTTGCTTTAACCTGGTTGCAACTTTTTCTAGCAACTTCTCGACCTTGCTAATAGTCCTCGCATTCCTATTGAGCTCATTGTATAGCATCTTTCCAACTTTCCCGTGGAGATTTATCTTATCTAGTGGGGGAATGCTTGTCAAATCTAGAGAAACATCCAAGGCTTTGAACTGAAAAACCTGAAGGTAAGGACTATGCCAGTGGATGTTGTAGTGAGAACTTCATTTGATTTCTTTCCAAGTCCATAGCGGTCAACAATCTGGTCTAACATGGAACTGAATGAGATGCCATTTGTTGTCGCATATCTTGCCTCACCTTCTTGTTTCTTTCTTTGATGGCTTTTTGAGTAGGCCAGCTTGATTTAGTAGCAGAGTCACTTCCCTTTGCACCTAAAATAGCTACCTCTGAAGAGGATCAGGCAACAGTCTGTAATGGATCCTCTAAAATCACTTGGAAACCTGGTTGATCTGGCCTTGTTTCCTCTAACCTGGTTTCAAGTTCTTCTTCTTTTGCCTCTTGTGTTTTTT
This sequence comes from Pinus taeda, assembly GCA_000404065.3. Lineage (NCBI taxonomy): Eukaryota > Viridiplantae > Streptophyta > Pinopsida > Pinales > Pinaceae > Pinus > Pinus taeda. The sequence goes on from APFE030133187.1 coordinate 73,660, forward strand.
ACCTTTTAGCTGTGTGTACATCCTCCATCTTTGTTTCTCCAATTTGGTCCACGGTCCTCCTATGTGTTTTTTCCTTAGTTGTTGGAGTCTCGATCTCCATATTTGTGTTCATAGGCCATGAATCAAAGTTAGCTTTCCATTTGATTTGAGGTCTAGATTCATGCTCATAAGTTGAAGCCTTTATCTTCTTCCTTCTTTGGGCAATGACACCATGAGGATCATAATGCCAGATATCTCCTAGGTCAAAATTCATGTTTTTGAGTAATACTTCAACTACCTTGAAGGCTTGCCTAGAATTGACAATAAAAGGCCCTAGAGTCCTTCCCAATTTAAACATATATCCCTTCTTTGCAGGGACAAAGTGGACTTGGTCCATATTAAGGCTCTGTTTGATGAATTCTAGGGCAAAAATTCTCATGGGCATGAACATAGGTAAGTGGTAAGGAGGGAGCTCACATCCATAGACCCTAATTTCTGTGTAATTCTCAAAAAGGTACCAGTCCTTTGCCCTGGTGTCCTTGCTAAGCTGGAGAATATCTTTTTGTTGAGGGAGAATTCTGGGGGGAGGAAAACCATGGATAATCTTATGTGCAATGGCCATATAAGAGGATATACACTGGGAATAACCATCAAAATCTGGCCTCTTCCTAACAACAACATCCCAGTTGAACACATATTTCCTCTATTTGTTATCGGCCACCAAACTGAAACCAGGCATTCGAACTCATCCACATGAGTGTACACAAAAAATTAAAACAACAGTGAATAATATCTTTAAAAGGATGTGGTAGGAAAATGGTGCAGTTGAAATCTTATGGCCCTAGATAGGTAAGAAGGAATGTCAAATAAATGGCCAGGATGCGTCATTTGCCTCAAGAAACCCAAAGTGGCCTTAGTAGCAATATTGGCATCATCATCCCCTAGTAGATGAGCAATTAGGTATAGAATGGGTTGAATGGGCTCTGTAAAGAGGGTTATGAGAAACTGTTAGCAATAGGCAAAGATTGCAGGCGAGGAGCCAGGACCATTTGCAAGAAGGATTGTTTCTCATTAGCTGCAAGGGTGGAATAATGATAAACCAGTGTGGTTTCTATGAAATGTTAGGGTTTGGGAGAGCTAGGGTAAAGCAGGGCCTTTTGAATAAGCTATGGGGTTACGCCAAGGATTTTATCCCTAGTAGAAGAGAGAGAGAAAATTTTCTCTTCTATGTAGGATGCAGTCAACCAGGAGATAAACTCAGAGGGTGCAATTTGGTAGTATAAGCTTGAGTCAACCACCCGGGACGGGTCTTCTCCCTTGACATGGCTACCATATAGGTTAAAATAGAGGTTGGCAAGATGGTAAGAACATGAGGGGTCGACAATTAGTGCCTCTGTGTCCATGAGAGGGTCGACATTGGAGGAGGTTTTTGCCTCACCGGCCTTAGGGGTCTCGGGAGCCGCCTTCTTCATATTCTATGAATATTCGAATGATTTCCAAATTGAGGGGACTGACTGGTTACATAGTTTTTGTGGAGTAGGTCGAAAACGATGTTACGAGGAGGTTCCTGGCTAGTGGAGAGCTTGAATGACGTTCTAGACAAACTACTGGTGGAAGAGCTTGCATCGGGAACTGGCATGAATTTTTTATAATGCGAGGCAGGAAGGGTTTTTATAGGTGGAGAGGGGGCAACAATCAACTGACGTGGGATGACGTCACGAGAGGGACATGTGGCAGAGGAGATTGGGTGATGACGGGGGACAAGTGGATGGGAGCGAGGGAAGACATGTTACAGTTTACCATTTCAAACTCATGTTTGCTGGAATTAGCATTGGTGGGTTGGCCCACGTGGTAAGTTGTCCCCACAATCCTTTGGTGGGTAATATAGCGAGAGGGAAAATCCAACGCTTACGTCCTGGAATGAATCTAGGCCATTGGATCGGCGGGCGTGTTAGGCATCTTATTGTCCGTGTAGGTTACCCCAAATTGCTTCCGGGGGGTGGTCGGGCGGGGATTAACAACGATCTGCCTCGAAACCACTCGACCTTTAACTAGTGATGTGCACCTGTGCAAAATCTCCTCTTTTCCTTGATGTGCTTACTTGATCGGGGTCCCGTGAGTGGCGTTTTTAACTTCAAACCTTCTGCTGTGGCTCTAGGGCTTGAAAGTTTCGATCCCTAGCTGATTTAAAGTGCATTTTTAATTAGGAGCCTTTACTCTGATTTCTCAGCTTTCTTGGAATATTGATGAAGGGCAACAACAAGTACCTTGCTATTGGATCAAAGGTCTCCTTGTAATCAATTCCTTCCACCTGAGAGAATCCTCTGGCCACAAATTTAGCCTTATGTTTCTCGAGAATCCCATCTACTGCTTTCTTTACGTCGCAAAGCTCTGGTACTCACCCTTAACTTGTATGCTGGTCTTGGGTCCACTTCCCTGTGAAAATTTGGAATCCCTGAATCACTACTGTAGCAACTGATTATATTTCTCCGACTGAATCAAGTTATTTACAGTGTTATACGATAAACATCAAAATAAATACAATTGCAGCCGTCACAATTTAAATAATATGTGGAAGCAAGAACTGAGCAAGAAAGAAGTAGCACATAAGCGATACCATTGTTTTTGGACAAATGTCCCCGAAAAAACCTAGTGTGGGAAATGTGGGAAAACCAATGCAACAACTGAGGGTTTGTATTATTTTGCAGTAATTTCCGAGTACAATTCTTTGGATGCCCAAATTGGAAATCCTATACAGAGATCTAACTGGACAAAAAGGTAGTGAGATGATCTCACCCTGTCACTGGGAAATTCGGCACTGATATGTGTTGGAGATGAGCGTTTGCGTAGTCTCTGTGTAGTATTGCATCACACCCACGCAGTTACTGCGTCACTGCTATTGGGACTGCCTTGCACCTCCTCTCGATCCTCCGCTCGTTGGAAACTTCAGCCCTCTGGACTCCTCGTCTCACACCTCAGCTCTAACACTAGATCCCAACTGTTCCCTAGTAGAAATACAAACTCACTTTGAAGCTCTGCACTGCCTCTACGTGGCCCAACTCTGCCCCTCTAGACTACTCTTTTCCTCCCTGCCTTGCACTCTTGGATCAGAAAAACTTCCTCTAGAAAATTATCTCTCCCCCTCACTGCAAGAAATCTCCTCGATCACCTTCTCCGGCAGCTACTGTGCTACTCTCTTGAGAAAATCGATCTCTAATTTCTCACCCGATGTGTTTTCCAAATGTCCATCAAGCCTCTTGATATAATCCTCTCGTTGATCAATCAACGACCCAGGTTAGATTTTAATCAATGGCTCAGATCATTGTGGCTTGAGCCTCGTATTCTTCTAGAAGTTTTACCCCATTTCAATTAATACCCTTTAATTATTTTAATTTCCATTAAAAATAATTAATTATTTTAATAAAACTGCCTTCGGGTGGAATTTCGAAAAATGATTTCTGGGTATTCTGGAATACATGCGTCCTAGCCTCCCTACAAATTTTGAGGCGTAGAGCATATTCGATGCTACCAGAAATCAACACTCTCTCTTAGCGAGAAATGTGCTCTAGTAATGCAACCTGCTGAAGCATCACCCTAACTCTGTAACCTCTTCCTCTGCATTGTTGATGTCTGACATCACTGCCCACAAACTACTGTGCAAATGTTGCATCCGTGTTCCTGCTGACTCTGTACGCTGCTGCTAAGTGCATCTGCATTGCAACACTGCTCCAACTGCTGTTGTTGCCTTCTGCAACGCAAAAAATCCACAATATTGAACCAGTTGTGTTCAACATGATGCATCTGTTGCTGGAGTTCTGACTGCTGCTAGTCTCTCCACTGACCCTCTGAAGCCTCTGCATTGCTGCTAACTCTGCACTGTGCCAACTACACTGTTGGCAAGTCTGCTTTGTGCTGCTCAGTCTCTGGCACTCCTAGCCATTGCCACTGTCACTCCGTCACTCCTCTGCATCAACTACATTGCTAGCAACTCTGCTCTGTGCTTCTCAATCTTTGGCGCTCCTAGCCACCAGAACTATCACTCCGTCACTCCACCAACTTACACTGGTCCATCATGCTACTTCCGATATGGGCTCCTGTAGAAAGGTATTGATCCAAGAGGTGGAGTCCTCAAGGATCCTGCCCATCTGTGGTTCTTTCTAGCTACAGTACTAGATCACCCCACTTCTCCGCTGGAGATATTTGGCAATCATGGCAAACTCCTCCCCTTCGATCTTTGTAGTTGCAACTTGCGGATCATGTTTCTCGTCCTTGTCCTTCTTCTTGAGAGGACATTGTGTTCATGGTGACCAATTCACCACACCGGAAACATTTGATCCTTGAGACGTCCTTCTTCCTCCTCTGTTGCTCTTGCTGCCCCTTTGATGCAAGGGCTGCATTCTCTTCCTCCTCCTTGGGCTTCGTCCTGCTGAAGAGTGGCCCACATCTCTTCCCAATCTGGCAACCTCTCTCTACCTAGGATACTCTGGACAAACACTTGCCATTCTTCTGAGACTGAATTCAAGGCCAACCTCATCATCTTGGTGCACTAAGGCGCTGATCCTACAGCTGCCAACGAGTCTCAGACCTCCTGAACCTTCAATAGGAACGAATCAATGTGTTCCCCCTTCTGCATCCTCATGGATCTCATTTTCTCTTACAAGTACATCTTCCGCTGCTCGGAAGATACCTGATTTAACGTAGCGAAGGCATCCCACGTCACCTTGGTAGTCTCTTTACTAACAATGTGACATACAACATGATCCCTCACTCCATCGAGGATCAAACGCTTGGCGTTCGCTATTTTGTTGATTTGGGGTAGCATTGGATGTGCACTAGCCATGAAATTTGGTGGTGAGGTTGGGGCACATGAGATCTCCAATACCCAGAAAGGGTTTGGGCAGATTCTAAACAGATCAGGAGATATTAAAATAATTAATATTTTTAATGGAGTCCCTAAGTCTAAACTTAGAGAAAATAAAATATTAATGTGTATTAATATGAATCTTGTGTTAGAATGGTCCAAAAGACATGGATCAAGCCAGATCTAATCTTAGCCGTTGATTAGGGACTTAATCTCGGCCATTGAGATGTCAATAGAAAAAGTATAAGAGGAGGCTTGAGGGGCACTTGGAGAACACACTGAGGGAGACCAGTCAGTTCAATTTTTGGAGCAGGGTTTGTTGAGAAATTGAACCAGTGGTCCGGAGAGTAGTCAGGAGGCAACAAGTACGGAATAAAGAGATGGGAGATCAGTGCAAAAGAGGCAGACATAGAGCCAGAGGAAGCCACGCAGAGGCAACAAAGACTGTGCAGAGCCAGAAGGGCTCGCGTCATCCATATCGAGGCTGTAGGAGTGATGCAAAAGCGCAGAGAGGCTACACAGAGCCTCAGTAGGTTGACGTAGAGGGTTTTAGGTTGACGCAAAGGGTTTCAGGCTGTAGCTGTAAAGACTGGTTTTCCATTTCAATCAAATGTAAAGACTGTAAAGACTGATATTCCATTTCAATCAAATGTGAAGACTGATATTAAGTTTTATATTTTAATCAAATTGACAGATTTCCTTTTTCAAAATTCTATCAAATAAATTCTATCAAATTAAATGCATCTGCGTACCTGATTCTCTGCGTACCTGGTTCTCCCGTCTGGGGTTGATCACATTTCTCCAAGTTTTCTGCGTCCATTACTAAACCAACTTATTCCTCCCTGCCTATCTAGGATCCACCTCTGCGGTTCCCAGATCCAGAGGACTTCGAAATGGAAGTCCACTGGCCCCCGTGCCCAAAACTCCAAGAACAACTCAAAATTTCCCAATTTACAGTTCCAAAATCGAGCCCTCAGCTCATCCCTCAAACAGATTGATTTTCTCCCCCCCCCCCACCTACTTCTCCTTTCGATTATGTTTATATAGGGAAGGTTTCTTTCCTTCCAAGAAACCCCACCTCCCTTTCCTCCAATTAATCTCAAGATTTAACCTTATCCATTAAGATATTTTCACTTGAGTTGGTCATTAATTCATTAAATGAGATTTTAACCTTATCATCTCAACCGACTTCGAGAATAGTATTTTCTTTCAAGTACTTTATCATGAATTGTCCAAATATTTATGAAGTAAAGTAAATCTTGTCCATTGTAATAATGATTATTTATTATTTAAATAAATAAATAAATATATTTTATTGTTCTACTTAATAAATAAGGTATTAATTAATACTTTTAAAAACTAATTCATTTTCTTACATAGACATTTATATGATTAAATGTATGTATACTAGTGCAATGCCTGCAATGCATGTGTATGTAGCTATCATACACACGTCTCGTAAGCATGCTAATAATCAGTGACTCAAGTTGGGGTCATTACATACACTCCTCCTTCAAAGAAAACTTCGTCCCGAAGTTGAGTTTATATGGTATATTAGTATTTATTTTAACGATTAATATAATTTGTTGTAAGGATTATGTTCTGTGAAATTTTTATTTTATATATATATATATTTTTAAAACATTTATAGGTTTACAACTTTAATAGTCGTACCTTGTCCCAACTAGGTTCCTAAGCTATTCTAAAATCATCATATCCTTCCTAATCTCTTCTGCTCCCATCCTATCCGTCCTCTACTGGAGTATGCTATGGTGTCAGTTATACTGTCCTAACCATTCATAACTCTGAGGATGGCAGCGTCAACTAAATTGCCCTGATTTCCTCGTAGGCATCCGACAGTCATCATCACACGTCTAGGGGAGCGTGACTCACACAGTCCTCCCATGACTCCAGGTTTTGGAGGATTAACGATGGGCAACACCTCCGCTCCTCCTAGTAGAATTAGGGTCAATACCCTATTATGGAATCTCATTGAGCCTCAAATGTTCTTGGAGTTTTGTCATCATGTAGTCGGTTTGGTAATGTTACTATCTGCAATGTAAACACTTGCCCACAAATTATAACATATGCATCGATATAAAAACCAATTGTATTCAGATAACGAAATAAATTCTTATCTATGATATTGATCTTTGAGTTTATATAACATACTTGGCCATGTCTACCCAATATATTTGTAAGTTCATTTTCACATCTAGTAGTCAAGTGTATTCATTTATTTTATTTCCATCTCATCATTCATGTTGATATGTAAAATAAAAATAAAAATAAAATTATAAATATCACATCCATAACATAAGTCATGATTTATATAGGTATCCATGTACCAGCAATGTTAAGCATAATAATTGGAAATCATTCTTTTGTGTATTGATTATGTATGAAACTTATGGCTTTCATTCCTACATGTTTAACGCTAAACATAGGTATAGCTATTAGTTGAGAAAGTCCAATGATGTGGAAGTAGTGAACGAAAAATATCATTGAAATGACTCCGAGTACACAATGTGGAGGAAAACTTCATCATTGAAAACCTTGCAAAGGACATCAATGAGGCAACAGTAGTTTAATGAATTAGTATGGAATGTGTGGATAAGTGCAACTGACACTTGTAGGCATATTATGCAGATAGTCAAAATGAATATGAAAATAGAGGATGGAGGTATTGATAAGACTTATTCATTGATAGACGAATCTGAAAAGATTGAGTGATCAGCTCACTTTACACCAGAAGTCACCTATCCATAAAAACTTAATGACCTTACTTTTCACTAGACTGCTAGATTTTGCAATAATATTTCCCTTAGCAGATATTTCAAATCTGCCACTATATATATATATTTTTTTTATTTTTATTTTCAAATCTATAGCAGATAAGTTTGTTCAATCCTAACATAGTTGACTACTTAGTCAATAACTTAGAATGAAAATTGATAACTTTTGTAAACTTCGTGCATCATATTCATCCAACTAGTCAGCTCCAACAACCTTAAAACATGCTTTAATTTTTATGTTCTAAAAATGAATTCTTATCAAAACATATCAAGTTGATTCTTATCCAAGTTGATTCTTACAACTATTATTCACTAGACAGGATATGCCTCAGCCAAAAATGACTCTCTTTGAAAAGGTATTATTTACTATCCATTGTTGTTTGTTGAGCTTGAACATATATAATTTGTTGCACATTGGACGTAAGCAACATGAATAAATCTCTCATTTGACAATCCAGCAACTGAATATTACAATTGACTGTGTTATGCATCTTACCTTTTTACTGTGTTAACAACACATTCTGATACTTCATATAGTATATTTATTTTTATTTACTTATTTATTTATTTATTTATTTTTTTATTCTATTCTGGTTGAACTTTGAATTTGCTCTCATACTTTTGTTCTTTTTCTATAGGGTCTTGTATGGTTGATGATGATTCTATATCTACTTAGCGTTTTCAAAATTTTCTCTATGATATGCTCATACAATATTCTGGAGGAAAAGCAACGTGTAAAGTTTTGTAGATGTTCTATGCTAAGAGCAATTTCACTTTTCTCACAGCAATCATACAAGTAGTTAAGCAAAATGCAGATAGAACATATAAGCAGATCTTACAGAAGACAAATCAGAAACAGGGAAAATGTGTGTGTTCGTTTCGGCGGTCAACAGGATGCTTCAACCAGCAAAGTCTTCTTTGGTCAGCCAGCCCAGCATGTGTCACAACAACCCTCCAACCAGTAGATGAGTCAACCCAAGTCAATTCTACAAAAGTCAACGCTGTCCTGAAAAGTCAACGCAGGGGCAGCGAGCTAAAAGTCAACGCATCAGCAAAACGGTCAACCCTTTGACCTCGATTTTTGTGCCAGGCAGTACGGCCTTCAAAAATCGAACCTTCCACAAGTTTTCAGCTTGATTGGACCAAGCGTTGACCAAAGTCAACGCTGGTCAAACTTTCTGCGAACCCCTAGCAGCAGAAAATCGTACTGCAGCTCAGCCGTACGGTCTATCCTCTTCGTCCTTCCCACGTGTGGCTGAAATTCGTCCTCCAGGTAGCTCGTACTCTTTAGGATGAGAGAGGAAGATGTGAGTTGTGTTGTGATGAAATTCTCTCCAACTTTTCCTGTATTTATATCCATCAATGAGGGTGTGTGACACATCTGTTGGGCATGTGAGCCTACATTACAAAACTGGCTGACCTTGCACATATAATTTATTAAGAATAATAAATTCAAAATATAAGTTCTGTTCATCGGATTAAGACTATTTTTATATGGATTTTACACCTCTCAGAAAGAGGAATCCAACAAAAATATTAGCCTCTTAATCTGAGCATCAGAACATGGAGTTTGGACCTAGTTGTCCAAATTTAACACTCCCTCTCAACTAGGGAGAACTCCATCTATTAGTGCAATCAACATCGAGCGTCATCCCGCCGAAACTTGCTTTGCTGGCTTCTTTATTTCAGAACAGAAGTGGGTTAGTCACAAAGACATCATCCCCCGACTGATATAATCAGTCCAGAGGTCCCAAACCTCACAAATCTTGATCCCAGATCAAGTGGTTTGACCATGCCATCCTAGATAGAGAGTACGGCAATCTCTGATGCGTCCATCAGTCTTTGCTAATAGTCTCTAGCTTTTCCACACCTCATTGGCCAAATGAGAGGTACTTCCCATGAGCCCTGAACTCAATGGGTAGGATGCATACGGGGCACAGATAAATGAGTGGTGAACCAGCTCAATAATCACAAGGGTGGGGTAGAAGCATTATGAGTGCTTATAGCTCCGAGAAGCTATCCCCAAAGCCCCCCAGAGCTCCCAGAGCTCATCGTCCAACAGGACCCACATCATAGGGTCTTTCCACGACACCAAGACTCTCACGGAAGGTTAGGAACTTGACCTTCCCCAGGGGCTTAGTGAGAGTATCCGCGACCTGCTCATCAGTTCCTATATGATCAAGCCTTACGGCGCCTCGCTGTACCATATCCCAGATAAAGTGGTACCTGATATCAATATGCTTGGATCGGTCGTGGAACACAGGATTCTCAGTCATACGAATCCC
>APFE030133191.1:1776-46402 GCA_000404065.3 Pinus taeda
ATGTCACGACCCCTACACTTGCAAGCTCATCCTTGCATGTGATGAGCTTGGTCAGATACATAGAGATCATCTCATCCCTTTCACACTTGATCTTTCGAAGTTTGTCCTTCAGTGTTGGCTTCCTTTGATCACTGCTATTTTGATATAAATCTTTCAATGTTTTCCACATTTCATGCAGAGTCTCCTTCCCATGGAGGCAGACAATGTGATCTCGCACTCCCTCCAAGGGAATTCTCCTATCTCTAGCTACACAGTTCCTCCATTCCACCTGCTCAATCTTGTCAGTAGGCTTAGGAATTTCTTGATCAACGAAATCCTTAAGGCCATTATCACTGGCTCCATGTGATCCTTCCAAGCTATATAGTTTGAGCTGCCATCAAGGGCATACTCAAGCATCAAACCATAGAACGCCATCGGTGAAACAGATGTGATAAGAACTTGAGATCTATATCCCGGATAATAAACTTCGAATTTCTCCTGCTAGTATATTGTTCTTGCTTGATCACCTGTGCTCTGATACCATGTAGAAATTTCACCTGTAGAACAAACCGATATATGCAATGTCCTAAAGCATAATACTTGTTCTACTTCTACAAAACATTAAGCGGAAGCATAATCGAATTCATGAGCAACATCAAGTAGAAACATGCATAACCGATCAAGAGAAATAATCACACATAACATAAGATATATCTAGGGGAAAGCACCAGCATAAAACCACAACCATGTATTATCAATCAAGTGTAGATCCTCAACAACATACAAAAAGAATCAACTCAATAGCTATCCTGCTCTCTCTGTAATCAGAAGATCCTGGTGATCTTCAACCAGAAGATGAAAATCATGGACTACCTAGGCCTCAATATATAGGCCACAAGTCCTCTAATCTCCTATAATAGATCCTTCTCCATGCAAGGAATACTTACTAGTAATATCTAAGCATCGGATAGTACACTGTCCCACATCTGATCTCAACTGGGTCTCTGACAGAACTGACATGCAACAGTTATCCATGAGTGAATCCTCAGTTTTTTAAAATAATAGTTGTCACATGCATGCAAGCATTAACAAACTATATTTTATTATTTTAACAACTTGTTAAAATAATCTAATTGGACTTGACTAGTTAGAACTAAGTCAACTGATTCTCTCATTATAGAACTCATACTTATTCCCTCAATCTGTGGAGGAAATTAAGGATAAATTCCTCAATCAGTGGGACAACTCATGTGCATGCTCACAAAGACTTCAAATTCGAATTTCCTTAACTAATTAACTCAACTGAATTAATTAATTAATATTTCCAACTGTTTTTAAGACCAAAATTAATTTTACTTCCTATAGATAGACTAGGGACTACTATAAATAGGAAGGGACCCAAAAATGTTATTTTTAGAACTTTCTATTTTTAGTAGTTTCACCTCTCACCCAATGTGGCCAATGACCTCACTGGCCAAACTACTATTTTTAGACATGCTATTTTTAGCACATTATAAATTTAACATTTCTTGTTGCATATTTTTCAACATAGGCTATGGAGGGATTCTCTGTGATGCGCATAGTAAGGAGCTTGGAGTCTTTGTGGGACACTATGGCACGACTAAAAGTAATGTGGTGGAAGTTACAACATTGGAAAACGGGTTGAAACTGAAAAGGCAAATAGGGACTCCAAAGCTTTAAATCACATGAGACTCAACAATGGTTATTCAGATAGCTTAGAAGTCGATCAATGGATCACCTCCCTCTAAGGTGATCAAAAGTTGGAGATTAGAATCATAGGTCAAGAGAATTTGTGAGCTTGTTTAATCATTTCCATATGTAATAACATCTCACACAAAGCAACAAGGAAACATTGTGGCAGACTGGTTGGCAAACTGGGATTTTGCCTCACTATGGCCATCGAATTAGATAAGCCAAGGTATGGAGTTATTAGAGGATCTGTTGCAAGTAGATAAGCGTTTCACTGCTCGGGGTGAAAAACTAGCCTTGGAGTTATTACTAATGTGTTTAATGCATCCCTCTTGTCATATGACAATGATGTTGGGCACTTGTTTTTAGGCAAAGAATTCTGTAGAAAGAGCAAGGTAGATCAAGTGATTAAAGGGGAAGGAAATATGCAGGGTTGAGGTAGTTGGGCAATGAGAGAGGGAGGTGGTGGATGTGTCTAGTCCCTTTATTTTGTGCATGGCTCATATGCTATCATGGAGGGGAATTCTGGTAGTTGGAGGGTCTTTGGTGTTTAAACTGGCACAGACGGGGCCTGGTTTGAAGCTCCAAGTTGTGAATACCATGTTTGGGACCCAGGTTCAGTGGGTGTGCATCCTTGGAGCTCGTTGGACAGCTTGAAGGAAGAGAATTCGCCTATTGGAAGCAAGATTCGTCACTTGAGGACGATAGTTCAACTATCTCTAGGTAATTTTTTGTGGGATTGGGTAACTTTGTTGCTTTTGGTGGTTATAGTAGGGAGGGTGGTACCCTTTCCATGGTTTTATGGAATGCCTTTAACAGTGATTGGACATAGTCTTCCAGCAAGAGATGATAATGCTGCTTAGGGAACTATGTGTTTAGTTTACTGTAATGTTGCTTAGGGAACTAAGATGATAATGCTCCTTTGGGTCTCTTCCCCGGGGCGTGTCATATTTCTCTAGGTTTTGACTGTTCTAGTTCCTCCTGGTACTAGCCAGAGTTTTTGGTATTTCCTTACTTGGGTGGAGGTGAATGGGTGTTTCTCTTGGCATTATGTGAGTCTTGTTATTTTATGTGGAGGCATATATGCCTATTGTCATTGCCTAAATCTCATACTGGTGCATACTCTTAGTGTTGGGTGGTTTCGTCTAGAATTTTTTGGAGTGGGGGAGTTATGAGTGTTGTGTTGTTAGGTGTCTAGTGGCAGTAGAGGTCGGTTAGTGCTCCTTCTATTGCTCAGAGACTTTTGGCATTCATTGGTGCATGGGTAGTGGGATATCAGAGGTTTCACGTGTTCATTGGGTCGGGGGTGTGGAAGGTGGCCGGTAGCATCTCGAGCCATTTATTTAGCGTGGAGGCATTTTGTGGTGGTGCTAGTTGTCTGGGTGGGTGGTGGGATGCGATTCTGATGCATAGTCAAAGGGGCCGCCCAAGATGTGTAGGAGGGTTGCGAGTGTGGATGGATGTTTAGGCTCGTCAAGGAGCCCATATTGAGGATTAAAGGGTGGTAATGGAGGATGTCCTGCGAGTGGGTCGTGAACTTTTTCCTAGTCAGATGGATCAACAACTTTCCCTTGCTTTCATCAGTGAGAAACTCAGAGGAATTCGTGCTTCTTTGGATTTTATGAATCAACATTAACATGAGGACAAAATCAATTATGTAGCTTATTCCAATGATCTTCAAACTAGCCAAGAGGAAATTCTAGAGGCCCTCTCCTCCCTTTGCTGGAGTCAGAGGAACATCATGGACAAATTGTACGAAATTAAGGCTTGTGCGACACACATGGAGCATCACATTCTAGTTGGGACTGGTTAGCTAATAAATCTAGGAAACACTAGGGATCGACCTCCTTGACTTTGTAATTGAAAATGTTATATATGTTTTTGTTTTTTGTTTGATATTAGTGGGGAGTAAGGCACCTCTAGTTGGTTTTGTTTTTTTGCATCATCATTGTATGAATTTCCAACAAATACTTCTCTTCCCCAACAAATATAGTCAGATTGAGGGGAGGGGAGGGGATAAATGATCTGGATTTAAACATGAACGCAACAAATTACAGATATAACCATACATACAGAGATGCAACAGAAATAATACTTCATTTAATTACTGTAAAATACTGAAATATGCTTAAAAACAGAAATGGAAATAAACTGGCTAGGGCGATGGTAGCTTATCTTTGAGAAGAGATGTGGCGGCTACATGCCTCTGAACTCTATTACAATGAGGCTCAAAGGCCTATTTATTATTGAGAAACAATGGAAAACCCTAAACATCCAAAAACCTAACCCTAGAAGATGAAACGCCAAACTGTGGGCCCCGTTTGGGTAAATTGGTACATCAACATCCTGAGTTCGTAACTTTGGCCTACAATGCCCGTTGGACGCACACAATATCTCGTTAGAAAGATCTATCTGAGAATTACAACTTTAGGAAGAGAAAAATCGATGCATGGACTCATGTTGCTCCCATTTTTCCCATAAAACGTTGTTTAGGGCCTCAAAACGACTTCGGAAGTTCAAGAGCCAAAAAATTGCTAAAAATAGTAAACTGTGCTACAATTAAGGAAACTGAAAAGTTGAAAGAACCAATCATGGGGGTCCAAGTGGACTTGGTGGGGGCCACCAATATCCACCTGGATCATTCCTCACCCCTTAGGAAGTAATGGTCCCCATTGTGTTGAGTTCCTCCATGAGATGAGGAAACTTTTGTTGAACTTGGTCCCTGGTGAGCCACTTGCCCTGGTGAAGGAGTTGGTCTGCTTTGACAACTCGATACAGTTGGATATTATGCTGGCGAGTGTGCTTGATCTGTGTGTCCATGATTTGATCAATTTCAACTTGTTCCATGCAATCTGGATTTAACTCTGTGGGTGTGAGTTGTTCTACAATGTCGAATGTGTCTAGTAATGGTGGAAAGTATGGCTGAAGGTGGTCCACATTGAACACTGGGTGCAGGCCAAGGAATGGGAGAATGTTGAGCTCAAATGCATTGTCTCCCAAAACCTTGGTAATGGTGTAAGGACCATATCAGAGTGCTTTGAGTTTCTGATAGGCTCTGGTAAGGTGTGCCTTTTGCAAATGCAACCAGACTTTGTCACCCACTTGAAACTTGTGTGGCACCAGATGTTGATCATGTCGTTACTTGTACTTGGCATTTGATTTCTCCAGAATGTCATGGACCTACTGGTGAATATTTTGGATGTGCTCAATGAAGTTGTTTGACTTATCTATTTCGGACTAGACATGAGCTGAATTTGCGTGAGTAGCTGCAAATGGCATGACCACATTAATTGGACGTAGTGGCTGGAATCCCAAGTCCACCTGAAAAGGTTTGTGGCCAGTCCAGCTGTGGAGAGCCTCGTTGTAGCTATGCTAAACATAGGGGAGGCTCTCATCCCATGTGCATGGATTATTTGAGTTGTACATGCGCAGAATGTGTACGATCATCCTCTTGACAACCTTAGTTTGGCCATTAGTTTGAGGATGGAAGGCTGTGGACTTAGTGAGTTTGGTGTCCAACATCGAACAGAGATTGGACCAAAATTTAATGAGGAACTTGCTGTCCCAATCTGAGATGATATACTGTGGGATCCCAAAGTGTACCCACACTTGTTCAAAGAAGAGTTTAGCAGTGGCTTCTGCTGTGATATTTTTGTTGCAGGTCGCCATAATGGCCATCTTCGAGAACTTGTCGATGACCACAAAAACGTAGTTGTTTCCATGCTTAGTAGCAGGAAGGCCCAACATGTAATCCATGGATATGGATTCCCAAGGTCGACTAGGGGTAGGCAGCGGGGTATAGAGACCTTGCTTCTTGATGGTAAGTTTGGCAATGGCGCAGGCAGTGCATGATCTGATGTACTTCCCAACATCCTGTCGAAGATTCATCCAATAGGAATAGTTTTGCAATACTGCCACCGTTTTCTTGACCCCAAAATGTCTAGCAACACGACTGTACTGTGCTTCCCAAATCATCTTGGCACACTCACTTGAAGGAACATAAAGGTGACCCAAGTGGCATAACAGTGCATCCTGGAGGTGAAAATTGGAACATGCTAGCCCTCTAAGAGCATCTGGTATGTGTGGCTAAATTCTGGGTTGCTTTTGTAGAGAAGTGGCCAATCATAAGTCTCGTGCCCATAAGAGTTGAGAACGGTGGTTAATGCCATGATCAGTGGTCCACTGAGGCACTCTGTTATTGGTGCTTCCCTTCTTATACTTGATATTCAAATGGAACTATTGCAGGTATGTGCACCACTTCTGATAGTGATCATTCTGCGATTTCCCTTGGGTCTGTATGAATAGCAGGGGTCGGTGGTCTGTGTGGATGACCCTTTCCTTCCCCAAAATGTAATGCTTCCATTGTCGGCAAGCTCGCACATTGGAATACATCTCTTTGTCATAAGTGGGATACTTCCGAACTATGTCTGAAATTGTCTCACTGTGATATGCCACTGGATGCCCATGTTGAGTAAGGGCTGCCCAATAGCATAGTCAGAGGCATCTGTCTCGACCTTAAATGGTTGTTGCAAATTTGGTAATGCAAGCATTGGTGCTGATCAAAGGTGATCTTTCAACTCTATGAATGCGTTCTATTGAGATTCAGACCAAAATATTTTTTCTTTCGCTCCTCCCTTGGTAACTTGGCTCACTAGCCAAGTGATATGAGAAAATCCCAACAAGAACCTTCGGTAGAAGTTGGCAAGACCTAGAAAGCTGCGGAGCTCTGTCAGAGTGGTTAGAGATGGCCAATCCTGAATGACTTGGATCTTAGCTGGATCCACATGCACCCCCCATTCATCAATAATGTATCCGAGATACTGAACCTGGGTCATGCCAAAAGTGAATTTCTCAAAATTGGCACATAACTTGTGTTGCTGCAGTGTTTAGAGAACCTGTCGGATGTGGTGGAGGTGCTCTTCCCAACTCTGGCTAAAGATTAGGATGTCATCCAAGTATACCGCTACAAATGAGTTGGTGAATGGCCACAAGATGTCATCCATTAGCCTGATGAAGGTTGCATAAGTATTCATCAATCCGAAAGGCATAGCCAACCATTCGAAAAAGCCCTCCTTGGTTTTGAAGGTAGTTTTCCACGCATGAGAGGGTTTGATTGGTACTTGGTGATATCCTGACTTCAAATCGATCTTGCTGAAATATTTTGCCCCCTTCAGTTAGTCCAGGGAGTCATCAATCCATGGGATCGGGTACCTATTACGGACAATGACCTTGTTTAGCGCCCGGTAGTCAATACAGGGTCTCCAAGTCCCATGCTTCTTCTGTACCAACACGACTAGGCTCCCACAGGGTGATGAACTCGAACGGATGTGACCTTTCTGCAACAACTCCTAAATTTGCCTCTTGATTTCATCGTTCTCCAAAACGGAGCACTGATAGATTGGTCCATTGGGTAGCGGTGCACCAGGGGTAAGATCGATGGAGTGCTTGATCTGACAGTGCAGAGGAACCCCTGCGAGGGAGGTGAAGATGTTCTCGTACTCCTCCTTGAGCTTGTCCATCTGTAGTTGTCGTGCAGAGGGTCTCTGTATGGAGGTCATGGCCACCGTCTTCTTCTTTCCTTGAGGGTGTATCACCAGGAAAACAAATTTCCCGATTTTGGAAATGAGCTTACTACATTGTTTTGTAGTAACCAAAGAGGTGGCGGCAGGCAGTGCTACCTCCGGTATCCTGTACAACTTATTTCCCAAAGTAATAATAACAACACAGGGCCTTGATTCATACACAACATGTTGCTTCCACAAGTATGGTTGTCCTAATAATACATCACAAACATCAAGGGGAGCAATGTCAAACCATACCTCATTCGTGAAGGGCTTGATGTTGTATGGAAGGCGACACTGCTGGCTCACGCGAAATCACGTCCTTGGTGAAGCCACCCGATGGTTTACGGTTGTGGATGTGTTATGGTTGGTAAGCCCAGCCACTTCACGACCTCTGCCGAAATGAGGTTCTTTTGGATCCCGCTGCTGACAATGAATTGTAGCGGGGAACCCTTTACCCACATCTGGGAGTGGTAGAGACGCTCCTCCTCCTCTGGATCTTCGGGTTCCTCCTTCCAAATCTTCATGGTGGCAACAGCGGCATTAGGCTATGCATTGATAATCTGCTTCCGATTGTCATTCCCCTTGTCGGGTTCTGACTTAGAGTTGGAACATGCATATGATTCTGAAACCTTTAGCTCGACCACCAGTGACTGCTTGGCCCAACACTCACTTGTGTTGGGAGTGGAGCTCTTATGGAACTCACACCACTTTCCCCTGTCGTTTTTTGGCTTTTCAACGCTGTTCTTTGCTTGCACCTTTGGTGGGTTGTCTTGAGCTACCCCGCCTTGGATTTGTCCTTTGTTCTGTAGTTTGGGGGCACCTTTCCCTTGCTTCGGATTCGTAGATCCAAAGTCTCGCTTCTTCTATTTAAAATTTTACTCGATCTTGATGGCATATCAGTATGTCGTTTCGAGCGAGGAGATGTTCAGGAATTCTATTTCTTCCTGGATGTACTTCTGCAGGTAGTCACGATATTTGAGTACCAAATTCTACTATGAATCCTTGATACCCAACTTTATGTGAAGGGTATGGAAAATATTGGTAAACTCTGACATGTCTTGGTCCCTTTCCTGCCGCAACATGGTCCACTTTATGTATTGATCCTCACAACTTCCGATAGGGCGCTACTACTCCTTAATGGCAGTCCAGAATGAATTCCAAGTGGGTGCGGCTGAAAACAGTGAGACTGTACTTTCATCCTTTTGGTCGCAGTAGGTTTCCCACCAGTCCTTGAAATGGGGGGTGGCTTTGAGAAGAGTGAAAGTAATCTTTTCCTGGATGGAAAAATCATGAATAGAAAAATACCCTTCTAGCAAATTTAACCATTTATCTACGATATCTGCATCTATCTAACCCTCAAACATGGGAATTCCAAAGTTAACTTGTACCTTAAAGGGTGTGGCGCTTCCAGAGTAGCTGTTGGAAGTAGATGTGTCTCCCCTGGGTAGCAGTTGAAGGATCTCGGCAAAGTTGTCCATCAATGTGTTCCTTTGTCGCTCGAGGGCCTCTTCGAGCAAGATTTTGATAAGGTCTCTTGCCCCCTCGTCTTTCTTTTCATCTGCCATGGGAGGCCATCAGGATTTGCGAGGCTAGTCTTGCAAAGGTTTGACCAGTTCAAACCCTAACTCCTTATATCCCGACCTTGTTGGGGACATGCAAAGAAAGAAAGAGAAAGAGCAAACGGCTCTGATACCAGTGATCCAGATTTAAATAGGAATGCAACAAATTACAAATATAACCATACATATAGAGATGCAATAGAAATAATACTTCATTTCATTACTGTAAAATATTGAAATATGCTTACAAACAGAAATGGAAATAAACTAGCTAGGGTGATGGTAGCTTATCTTTGAGAAGGGATGTGCCGGATACATGCCTCTGAACTTTGTTACAATGAGGCTCGAAGGCCTATTTATTGTTGAGAAATAATGGAAAACCCTAAACATCCAAAAACCTAACCCTAGAAGATGAAATGCCAAACTATGGGCCCCGTTTGGGTAAATTGGTACATCAACTTCCCAGGGTCGTAACTTTGGCCTACAATCTTCGTTTGACGCACACAATATCTTGTTAGAAAGATCTATCCGAAAAATGCAGCTTTGGGAAGAACAACATCGGTCCATGGACCCATGTTGCTCCTAGCTTTCCCAAAAAACATCGTTTAGGGCCTCAAAATGGCTCTGGAAGTTCAGGACCCGAAAAATGCTAAAAATAGTAAAATGTGCCACAATTAAGGAAACTAAAAAGCTGAAAGAAACAATGGTGGGGGTCCAAGTGGACTTGGCGGGTGGCCACCAATATACACCTGGATCATTCCTTCCCCCTTAGGAAGCAATGATCCCCATTGTGTTGAGTTCCTCCATGAGATGAAGAAACTTTTGCTGAACTTGGTTCTTGGTGAGCCACTTGCCCTGGTGAAGGAGTTGGCCTGCTTTGATAACTCGATATAGTTGGATATTCTACTTGCGAGTGTGATTGATCTGTGTGTCCATGATATGATTAGTTGCAGCTTGTTCCATGCAATCTGGATTTAACTCTGAGGGTGTGAGTTGTTTTGCAATGTCAGATGTGTCTAGTAATGGTGGAAAGTATGGCCGAAGGTGGTCCACATTGAACACTGGGTGCAGGCCAAGGAATGGGGGAATGCTGAGCTCAAATGCATTATCTCCCACAGCCTTGGTAATGGTGTAAGGACCATATCAGAGTAGTTTGAGTTTCGATAGGCTCCGGTAAGGCGTTCCTTTTGCAAATACAACTAGACTTTGTCACCCACCTGAAACTTGTGTGCACTCGATGTTGATCATGTCACTGCTTGTACTTGGAATTTGATTTCTCCAGAATGTCTTGGACCTACTGGAAAATATGTTGGATGTGCTTAATGAATCTGTTTGCCTTATCTGTTTGGGACTGGACATGATCCAAATATGCATGAGTAGCTACAAATGGCATGGCCACATTAATGGGACATAGTGGTTGGAATCCTAAGCCCACCTGAAAAGGGCCGTGGCCAGTCGAGCTGTGGAGAGCCAAGTTGTAGCTGTGCTAAACATAGGGGAGGCTCTCATCCCATGTGTGTGGATACATGGGATGCTTTGAGTTGTACATGTGCAAAATGTGTACGATCATCCTGTTGACAACCTCTGTCTCGCCATCAGTTTGAGGATGGAAGGCTATTGACTTAGTGAGTTTGGGGTCTAGCATTGACCAGAGACTGGACCATAATGTCCTGAGGAACCTGCTATCCTGATTTGAGATGATAGACTTTGGGATCCCAAAGTGTACCCACGCTCATTCAAAGAAGAGTTTAGCAGTGGCTTCTGCTGTGATATTTTTCTTGCAGGTCGCCATAATGGCCATCTTCGAGAACTTATCTACGACCACAAAAAATAGTCGTTTCCATGCTTAGTAGCACGAAGGCCTGACATGTAATCCATGGGGATGGATTCCTAAGGTTGACTAGGGGTAGGCAGCAAGGTATAGAGGCCTTGCTTCTTGATGATTGGTTTGGCAATGACGCAAGTAGTGCATGATCTAATGTACTTCCTGACATCCTATAGAAGATTCGACCAATAGAAATACTTCTGCAGTACCGCCACTGTTTTCTCCCCAAAATGCCCAACAGCCTGACTACAGTGTGCTTCCCAAATCATCTTGGCACGCTTGCTTGAAGGAACACAAAGGTGACCCAGGTGGCATAACAAGGCATCCTGGAGGTGAAAATCTGGAACATGCTGACCCTCCAAGAGTGTATAATATGTGTAGATGAATTCTAGGTCGCTTTTGTAGAGAAGTGGCCAATCAGAAGTCTCATGCCCACAAGATTTGAGCACGGTGGTTAACGCCATGATCGGTGGTCGACTGAGGCAATATGCAACATTATTGGTGTTTCCCTTCTTATACTTGTTATTAAAATTGATCTTTTGCAGGTATGTGGACCACTTCTGATGGTGATCATTTTGAAATTCCCCTTGGGTTTGTATGAACTGCAGGGGTCAGTGGTTTGTGTGGATGACCATTTCCTTCCCCAAAATGTAATGCTTCCATTGTCGGCAGGTCTGCATAATGGAATACATCTCTTTTTCATAAGTTGGATACTTTTGAACTATGTCTGAAAGTGTTTCGCCTTTGATATGCCACTGGATGACCGTGTTGTGTAAGGACTACCCCAATAGCATAGTCAGAGGCATATGTCTTGACCTCAAATGGTTGTTGCAAGTCTAGTAATGCGAGCACTGGTGCCAAGCAGAAGCGATATTTCAACTCTGTGAATGCATTCTGTTGAGATTTAGACCAAAAGGATTTTTCTTTCACTCCCTTGGCGACTTGACTAAGGGGCCAAGTGATATGAGAAAATCTCAACATGAACCTACGGTAGAAGTTGGAAAGACCTAGAAAGTTGCGGAGCTTTGTCAGAGTGGTTGGAGATGGCTAATCCCGAATGAATTGGATCTTGGCTGGATCCACATGCACCCCCCGTTCATCAATAATGTATCCTAGATACTGAACCTAGGTCATGCCAAAAGTGCATTTCTCCAAATTGGCACATAACATGTGTTGAAGAAGTGTTTGGAGAACCTGTCGGATGTGGTGGAGGTGCTCTTCCCAACTCTGGCTGAAGATTAGGATGTCATCCAAGTATACCACTACAAATGAGTTGTTGAATGGCTGCAAGATGTCTTCCATTAACCTCATGAAGGTTCCAGGAGCATTCATCAATCCGAAAGGCATAACCAACCATTCGAAAAGGCCCTCCTTGGCTTTGAAGGCAATCTTCCACACATCGAAGGGTTCGATTGGTACCTGGTTATATCCTGAATTCAAATCGATCTTGCTGAAATATTTTCCCCCTTCAATTGGTCCAGGAGGTCATAAGTCTATGGGATCAGGTACCTATTATGAACAGTGATCTTGTTCAGCGCCCGATATTCAATACAGAGTCTCCAAGTCCCATCCTTCTTCTGTACCAACCCGATTGGGCTCCCACAGGGTGATGAACTCGGATGGATGTGACCTTTCTGCAACAACTCTTGAATCTGCTCTTGATTTCATCTTCTCCAAAACGAAGCACCGATAGATTGGTCCATTGGGCAGTGACACACCTGGGGTTAGATCGATGGAGTGCTTGACTTGACAATGCAGAGGAACCCCTGCGGGGGAGGTGAAGATGTCCTCGTACTCCTCCATTAACCTGTCTATCTATAGTTGTCGTGTGGAGGGGCCTTGTCTGGAGGTCGTGGCCACCGTCTTCTTCTTTCATCTAGGGCATATCATCAGGCAAACAAATTTCCCGGTTTTCTAAATGAGCTTATTGCATTGTTTTGCAGTAACCAAAGAGATGGTGGTAGGCGGTGCTACCTCCAATATCCTGTACAACTTATTTCCCAAAGTAACAATAACAACACGGGGCCTTGATTCATACACAACATGTCGCTTCCACAAGTATGGTTGTCTTAATAATACATCACAAACATCAAGGGGAGCAACGTCACACAATACCTCTTTCGTGAAGGGCTTGATGCTATATGGAAGGCGACACTGCTGGCTCATGCGAAGATCCCGTCCTTGGTGAAGCGACCCAATGGTGTATAGTTGTGGATGTGTTGTGGTCGGTAAGCCCAACCACTTCATGACCTCTAGCAAAATGAGGTTCTTTTGGCTCCCTCTATCGACAATGAACTGTAGCGGGGAGTCCTTTACCCACATCTGGGAGTGGAAGAGATGCTCCTCCTCCTCTGGATCTTTGGGTTATTCCTTCTGGATATTCGTGGTGGCGTTGGGCTCCGCATTGATAATCTGCGTCCCTTTTTCATTCCCCTTGTTGGGTTTTGACTTAGAGTTAGAACATGCATCTGATTCTAAAACCTTTAGCTCGGCCACTAGTGACTGCCTGGCTCGGCACTCACTTGTGTTGTGAGTGGAGCTCTTATGGAACTCACACCACTTTCCCGTGTCCTTTTTCGGCTTCGTGGCGCTGTTCTTTGCTTGCAGCTTTGGCGGGTTTTTTGGGCCACCCCACCTTGGCTTTGTCCTTTGTTCTGTGGTTTGGGGGCACCTTTCCCTTGCTTCGGATTCGCAGATCCAAAGTCTC
Source organism: Pinus taeda (assembly GCA_000404065.3). NCBI lineage: Eukaryota > Viridiplantae > Streptophyta > Pinopsida > Pinales > Pinaceae > Pinus > Pinus taeda. Next base: position 15,121 of record APFE030133191.1, read on the forward strand.
ACTTATTCTATTTAAACTTTTTCTTGATCTTAACGACATATAGGTATGCCATTTCGAGCGAGGAGATGTTCAGGAATTCTATTTGTTCTTGGATGTACTTGTACAGGTAGCAACAATATTTGAGTACCAAATTATACTCCGAATCCTTGATACCCAACTTTGTGTGAAGGGTATGGAAAATATTGGTAAACTTTGGCACGTCTTGGTCTCTTCCCTGCCACAACGTGGTCCACTTTATGTATTGATCCTCATAGCTTTAGATAGGGTAGTACTGCTCTTTGATGGCAGTCCAAAATGAATTCCAAGTGGGTGTGACTGAAAACAGTGAGGCCGTACTTTCATCCTTCTGCTCGTTGTAGGTTTCCCACCAGTTCTTGACGTGGGGGCAGCTTTGAGAAGAGCGAAATTAATCTTTTCCCGGCTGAAAAAATCATGAATAGAAAAATACCCTTATAGCAGGTTTAACCATTTATCTACGACATCTGCATCTATTTGACCCTCAAATATGGGAGTGTCAAAGTTAACTTGTATCTTAAAGGGTGTGGCGCTTCCAGAGTAGCTGCTAGAAGTAGATGTGTTGCCCCTGGGTAGCCATTGAAGGATCTGGGCAAAGATGTCCATCATCACTTTCCTTCGTCTCTCAAGGGCCTCTTCGAGCAAGATTTTGATAGGGTTTCCTACCCCCTCATCTTTCTTTTCATTTGCCATGGGAGGCCATCAAGATTTGCGAGGCTGCTCTTGCAAAGGTTCGACCAATTCAAGCCCTAACTCCTTATATCCTGACCTCGTTGGGGACATGCAAAGAAAGAAAGAGAAAGAGAAGACCACTCTAATACCACTGATCCAAATTTAAATAGGAACACAACAAATTATATATATAATCATACATATACAGATGCAGGAAAAATAATACTTCATTTCATTACTGTAAAATACAGAAATATGCTTATAAACAGAAATGGAAATAAACTAGCTAGGTCAATGGTAGCTTATCTCTGAGAAGAGATGTGGCAGCAACATGCCTCTGAACTCTGTTACAATGAGGCTTGAAGGCCTATTTATTGTTGAGAAACAATGGAAAACCCTAAAAATCCAAAAACCTAGCCCTAGAAGATGAAATGCCGAACTGTGGGCTCCGTTTGGGTAAATTGGTACATCAACTTCCCGGGGTCATAACTTTGGCCTATGATCTTTGTTTGATGCGCACAATATCTTGTTAGAAAGATCTATCTGAGAATTACAACTTTGGGAAGAGCAACATTGGTCCATGGACTCACGTTGCTCCTAGTTTTCCCAAAAAACGTCGTTTAGGGCCTCAAAATGACTCTGAAAGTTCAAGACCCGAAAAACTGCTAAAAATAGTAAATTGTGCTACAATTAAGGAAACTGAAAAGCTGAAAGAAACAATGGTGGGGGTCCAAGTGGACTTGGTGGGTGGCCATCAATATCCACCTAGACCATTCCTCCCCCCTTAGGAAGCAATGATCCCCATTACATTGAGTTCCTCCATGAGATGAGGGAACTTTTGTTGAACTTGGGCCTTGGTGAGCCACTTGCGCTGGCGAAGGAGTTGGCCTACTTTGACAACTCGATACAGTTTGATATTCTATTGGTGAGTGTGCTTGATTTGTGTGTCCATGATTTGATCAGTTGCAGCTTGTTCCATGCAATCTGGATTTAACTCTGTGGGTGTGAGTTGTTTTGCAATGTCAGATGTGTTTAGTAATGGTGGAAAGTATGGCTGAAGGTGGTCCACATTGAACACTGGGCACAGGCCAAGGAATGGGGGAATGCAGAGCTCAAATGAATTGTCTCCCATAGCCTTGGTAATGGTGTAAGGACCATATTGGAGTGCTCTGAGTTTTCGATAGGATCCGATAAGGCGTTCCTTTTGCAAATGCAACCAGACTTTGTCGCCCACCTGAAACTTGTGTGGCACCCGATGTTGATCATGTCGCTGCTTGTACTTGGCATTTGATTTCTCCATAATTTCATGGACCTACTGGCAAATATTTTGGATGTGCTCAATGAAGATGTTTGCCTTATTTGTTTCGTACTAGACATGAGCTGAATCTGTGTGAGTAGCTGCAAATGGCATGACCACATCAATTGGACATAGTGGCTAGAATCCCAAGCCCACCTAAAAAGGGCTATGGCTAGTCGAGCTGTGGAAAGCCTGGTTGTAGTTGTGTTGAACATAGGGGATGCTCTCATCCCATATGCAAGGATGCTTTGAGTTGTACATGCGCATAATGTGTACGATCATCCTGTTGACAACCTCTGTCTAGCCATCAGTCTGAGGATGGAAGGTTGTGGACTTAGTGAGTTTGGTATCCAACATCGACCATAGACTGGACCAAAATTTAATGAGGAACTTTCTGTCCCAATCTGAGATGATAGACTGTGGGATCCCAAAGTGTACCCACACTCATTCAAAGAAGAGTTTAGCAGTGGCTTCTGCTGTGATATTTTTCTTGCAGGCCGCCATAATGGCCATCTTCGAGAACCTGTTGACGACCACAAAAACACAGTCGTTTCCATGCTTAGTAGCATGAAGGCCCAACATGTAATCCATGGAGATGGATTCCCAAGGTCGACTAGGGGTAGGCAGTGGGGCATAGAGGCCTTGCTTCTTGATGGTCGGTTTGGTAATGGAGCAGGCAGTGCATGATCTGGTGTACTTCTCAACATTCTGTCGAAAATTCAGCCAATAGAAATACTTCTACAATACTGCCACCATTTTCTCAACCCTGAAATGCCCAACAACCTAACTGTAATGTGCTTCCCAAATAATCTTGGCACGCTCGCTTAAAGGAACACAAGGTGACCCAGGTGGCATAACAGGGCATCTTGAAGGTGAAAATCTGGAACATGCTGACCCTCCAAGAGTGTCTGGTATGTGTGGCCGAATTCTGGGTCACTTTTGTAAAGAAGTGGCCAATCAGAAGTCTCGTGCTCACAAGAGTTGAGCACGATGGTTAACACTATGATCGGTGGTTGACTGAGGCAATCTGCAACATTATTGGTGCTTCCCTTCTTATACTTGATATTCAAATGGAACTGTTGTAGGTATGTGTACCACTTCTGATGGTGATTATTCTACAATTTCCCTTGGGTCTGTATGAACTACATGGGTTATTGGTCTGTGTGGATGACCGTTTCCTTCCCCAAAATGTAATGCTTCCATTGTCGGCAGGTCTGCATAATGGAATACATCCCTTTGTCATAAGTGGGATACTTTTGGACTGTATCTAAAAGTGTCTCACTGTGATATGCCACTGGATGCCGATGTTGAGTAAGGAGTGCCCCAATCACATAGTTAGAGGCATCTGTCTCGACCTCAAATGGTTGTTGCAAGTCTGGTAATGCGAGAACTGGTGCCGAGCAGAGGTGATCTTTCAACTCTGTGAATGTGTTCTGTTGAGATTCAAACCAAAAGAATTTTGTTTTCGCTCCTCCCTTGGTGTCTTGACTCAGGGGCCAAGTGATATGAGAAAATCCCAACACGAACCTGCAGTAGAAGTTGGCAAGACCTAGAAAGCTGCAGAGCTCTGTTAGAGTGGTTGGAGATGGCCAATCCCGAATGACTTGGATCTTGGTTGGATCCATAGGCACCCCCCGTTCATCAATAATGTATCCCAGATACTGAACTTGGGTCATGCCAAAAGTGCATTTCTCCAAATTGGCACATAACTTGTTTTGAGGCAGCGTTTCGAGAACCTGTCGGATGTGGTGGAGGTGCTCTTCCCAACTCTAGTTGAAGATCAAGATGTCATCCAGGTATACCACTACAAATGAGTTGGTGAAAATTTGGGTAGAGATCGATTTGGTGATGGTTATTGATGTTCGACCATGAGGTGGAATCACTGGTTGAGGTGATTTGGCCTATGGAAGCCCTGGTTTGGTTTTGTTTGATTTGTTTCATGAGATCCCACATTCATGCTTTGAATATGAGACATGGGTGATTGGATGAAAGAAAGATTTGGTTAAGCTAATCTATGGTCGGGCTGTAAATGGAATTCCCATACCTGGTTACATTTTGACTATGTTAATAAGAGTTCCTTTCCTCTTGTATTTAATGGGTAAATATACTTGTTCATATGTGGTTTCTATGGCAGTTATATCTTTGTTATTTCTGTTGAATATATGCTGGTTAAGAGGATTTTTTATGATAGTCTTGATGTATGGATCTCATTATAATTTTATTAGCATGAAAATGATAAGGAACCAATGCTTCTTAACGATTAGCAAATAAGTATGAGACCCCTATGCTCAAATATATTATTCCTGCCTGTATATTGCATATTTGTGACATGTTTTATGAAATGTCTGTCATTTCTAGTAGAGTTCAGATCAAGTACTTGTACAAATGATTGCATTAGTAGCCTTATTCCATTGTTGTTTATCATTTATGGGATTTTCATGAAGTTATTGGCAGTGGCATGAGACCTAGCCCTGAAAAAGTGGCTCAGAATCCATGGTCGCTGGCTTAGAATTGTTGGAAAAAGTCCACAGTCGCATGCCTTACCGTGGGAGCAACTGTAAGGCCTCATTCACATGCATGGCTTGTCATGGGAGTGACTGAGGGTCTACTCAATACATTCTCTTCCCTAACCTGCACACCCAACTGCAAGTGGTTTGCGCACTCAACTACAAACTCTTCAAGGCCTCTGCGCACTTAGCTGCAGAGCATTCCCCATAAATATAGACTCAAGACTTAGAATACAAGCAATCTATGTTAGTTTTTCTATATATAATTTCGACAAAGTATTACATATTCTTTATAATTAATTCCTTACTACAAGTCCACGGTCCACATACCATGGATCCAACAAAACAATGGACTAATATGCGAAAACCATTACAAACTAAGGGCCTTTGACCCACCCCAAATCCCCTAAAACACCACGCAATGAATATAACTTCGTCAGCTTTGTGCACTCCGCTCATCAAAATGCGGAGTCCTTGACCCAAAAATTGGACCAAGTGGGGCTGCGCCCAACATTACTTCACCAGGTAAGACAAAAATTGACTCTCTCATTCAAATTGAAAACCTTAGGAGGGAAAATGAGGAATTAAATAAACAACTTGCCTTGGTTAAAGAACAACCCCATTTCAAGAATGAAATTGGATTATATATGTTGGAAGAAGTTAGAGAAATGCCATCATCTACTTTCATAGAGAAATTTTGTAAGGGATGCCAACAAATTGCTGATGAAGCTGAAATCATGAAAATTGTTACTATTTTAGTAGGAGTGCAAGTGGGGGACCAAGATGAAGAATTTCAACCTGTTGTTCCACAAGAACATCGTGATGAAGTTGTTGTTACATAAGAACCAACAATCAAAGCAGAGTAGGAAGAATAAAAACAATCCACTAACCCATAATAACATGTTTACGATGTTGTTATTACACAAGAACCAACAACTAAAACAAAGTGGACTAAAACTAAAAATACTATTGTTCCAAAAGAACCTATAAATGATGTTGTTATTACACAAGAACTAATAGTTTAGATAGAGAAGCAATAGGAGAAAGGGGATCAAAAAGAGGATGCTGAAATAATATTTTAAACAACTCACTTTAAATATGAAGATTTAATGAGGGTAGTAGAGTAGTGGGAAAAATTAACGGTCTTTCCTAAAGATGAAGTTATATTCCTAAAGTAGCATGAGGAAATAGTCAACAACCTTAAGAGGGAGTGGATTGAGAAACTAAGAGTTGAATATTTTTAAAAATTTAGAAGGAGAGGAAACAATCAATAAAGCATGTGGAGGAGTTGTAAAGAGAAGTTCAATTGTTATAGCAAGAAAAGGAGCTCATTAATGTTTTATTGTGCAGTAGACTTCCTTCTCCTTCTTACCCTTTATATTTAGAAGAGAAACATTACCTCTTCTAATTAGCTACCCTTCAGGAAAAATGACCATACAAAACAAGACAGATACAAGACTTCTTGGAAACCTTCCAAAGTGCTGATTTTTTAGAACAACATTTGATGTACAAGATGTACTTGGATGATCTCGCTTGTTTTGGAGATTAATCATTTAATTTGACACCCTATGCGAGAGATTTACAACTCAGGGCCTTTGTTTCCTTTATGCGATATAAGATAGGATGGAAAGTTGCCTATGATACTATAAAAACCAATGAGGGACGGGTAAAATTGTGCATTAGAGGAGAACCTGGATCAGCTGAAACAATTACACATAAATAAAATAAAATATGGTGGTTTCCAGCCACTGAGACACTATTGATGGATCATCAAGAATTAGTTCGACAAACATGTCAGAGAAACATATAAGGGATGAGAACTAGTGCCTTGGAGGGAAGCAAGTTGAGATGGGATTTGTCCCAACAAGAATTGAAGGAGGAGGATCCCTACTGCTATCAGAATTTTGAGCAAGCACTTTCGAGAGTCCATTAGTATGTTGACTGTATTAAGAGGAGTGGTGCAAGTTGAATAGGAATTAGATTCAAGTTCCCTCTTGTTTGGATACCCACCTACAATATCAACATCCATATCATATTACTAATAAGCTTTGGTAGGTAGAGTTGGTCATTTCTCAAGGATACATGGACAAAGGTGAAGACATGGCAGTAACTTTAAAACCTCACACAAATTCACTCTCAGCATGTTAGGAATAGGTGACATGAGTCTGCATGAGGACATGCATAAGATTAAGCTGGGGGGAGATGTTGGGTCATGGAATTGTCATATTTTTCCTACTTATTTTCCTGTTTCTTTTACTATTTTTCGACAAACATGACCATATCTTATTACTATAACTACCCTTATTCACTTAAGTATATCCTTTTTCACTTGTCACTTTCTTAGTCCAATTCTACTTATAATTTGACATTAGAACTATAGTATTGGGATACTTTTTATCATAAAACTAATCTATGGGTTGTTTCATGCTTGAATGGTTTGTCGAAGCTTGTTGTTGTAGGATTACATTTCTCTTCCTCTATCGATTTGGATAAAAGCCTCTAGGAGCATGTTAAATTCAAAAGAAATGACTCATTAATCAAAGATATTTGTGGAGCATCCAGATCATTTGGTTGAGATATTTTCTAACTTTATTTGTAATTAAAGCAAACTGTCATAGTGTCACCCCTTCCAATGGAAATCATTGTGTAAATGTTAAGATATAATTTTATTTTAAGATCACATGAGAATCACAAGATTCTCATGATTATCTTCTTATTGTAATTAAGATCTATAAAAGAGAAGTTTGTTTTCCCACAAGGGCTAGCCAGAGAGAGAGAGAGTGAAGATAAGAGAATATGATGGAAGGGGGAAAACACGAAAGATTTGTAATCTTGATACTTTTTTTAACGCAAAATCTCAACTTTGTGGTTCAATAATTTCCTATGAGTAGCCCGTGTTATTTTTAGTGCGCCAACCCCTGCTGAAGAGGAAGGTCCCTCCTTCTTAGTAGGGTAGTTAGTTAGAGTAGAAACACTAATTGCATAAATTCTTCTCAGTTATGTGATCACTATTATTATTGTTGTTACAGTTAATTTAGTTTAATTTAATTCATTGCAGTAAGCTTTGGATGGTGTGACAACTTAAGGACTAGACCGGTCCCTCATACTAGTGTGGCAGTGAATTATTTAGTTTGATGTTACAGTTTGGATTGCAATTTCTTTTATGTGTGCGGAATGAATGAGTGATTGTTTATAGGAGTGCTGTTGATGAGCCTCATAAATGGGTAACTATATGGGCTCATTTTACCTCCCAACCTAGTCAAATCAACCATTCTCTTAGCTTATTATATTGTTTTCTGATTATATTTATGCTTATAGAGTGAGTTGAGCTGGTTATGATGCCATGTGGTCTAACATGTGTTTAATGCAGATTATTGATGAATTTTGAGGTCAAAGTCAAGGATCCAATGGTCAGATGGTAGCAATAACTTGAAGAAGACGGAGGAGAGGACTTATAGGAGGGAATCCCCCTCATTTATTACTCCTCACTTTGAATTCCCCTTCATTTAGCTCGGAGTACAAGTAGCCGAATCATGCACTAGAAGGCAGTCGAGCAAGTGGAGGATGATTGAGAGTTATGTCGAGTTTTGGCAGCCAAGCCTCCCTGATTTTAAGGAAGTTGTTGGTAGCTTCATATGTATAAGTAGAGAGGCCTAGGGCCTCACTAGGGTCAGATTTTTGCTTATGTAAACTCTGCTCAAATTTCGAGCTTATTATTTTGTGATAGTTTCATGTAAACTTGCTATTTTTTGATAATGAAGATGGAATACTTTTCGAGCTAGCACTGAGTTACCTCAGAGGGCTGAAGCTCTTGGGTTAGGGCCCAATCCAAGTAGCCATGCTTCTCTTTACTTGCATTTGTATACTTATTTCAGTTTGTAGATTAATTTGTTGCTAGATGTATTTATTTCATGGTTAAGAATAGGTTGCTTTTGATGATTTAGTAGTTTTCTTCCATTTGTGCTTTCTGAAGTAGGTTGAGCAGCGATCAGAAAATATTCAAAAGGCTATAAATAGTGCCTTGGCCTCTCTTCCTACCTCTGGGACCATGATTTGAGGCAAAGACCCTCTTGCTACCCCAAAAACACAGTTTTTCCTCAGTCATACGACTTCTAGTGTTTGTAGCTTTTTAATAGGTTAATAGTCCAGTTTTGCTTTGCTTCAAATCTTCCTTGTCATGTTCACTTCTTGGTTTGCAATAGTCCTCTTTCATGCTTTCCTTGCTTGCAACATTTTTCAACATTTCCTTTCATAGATCATAGTTTAGATCATTTTGATGCAAAACTTAGTTTTTTCCTAAATGCACTCATTTCATTGTTTGCTTGATCTTCTTGGTTAACCGTTAGTTCCTTTGCAACAAGAATCTTCTAGCAGTAGGCTAGCTTAATAGCAATCACATCCTCCATTTTATCTAGGCCCTATAGGTCTTCCCAAACCTCACCTCAGTTTTGCCTTAGTTTCCTGCATTTTCCATAGAGCTTCTTCCTCTCTCCTTGAGCAAACCCAATCATCTTTCTCTCTCCTGGTGGGTCATGGTAGACCTTAGGTGCCCTAACACCTCACTCCAACCTTCTTCCACCTTTTCCACCCACTCTCACACCCTCATAATAGCGGAAATTGCTCTTGGCCTCCTCCTGTAGGCCTCCAGTAGTTTCCCTGTTTTCCTCTTGTAGTTTCCTTGTGTCCTCCTGTAGTTTTTCCTGTAGGCTTTCTTTTGAAGGTTGGGTGTGGGAAAAGCCTACAGAAGGCCACCTAAGACCTCCTAGGACCTATCCACACCATCTTCCATCCTTCCAAGCTCCAAATCTACCCTTTACCTCCACTTGTTCACTGCCACACTCACACACAATAAATTAAATGCCTGTCAAATTCACATAAAAATACATAAAAATCCAAAACTATGTTTTTTGCTTATTTACTTCCACAAATAGCATGGTTAGATGTTTTTTGATTCCTTAAGTAGGTAATGGCATTGCTTTCATGGTTTTCATAGTGTTTTTTGGCAAAAGTAGAATTAGCTTGTTAATTAGGGTTTACTAGGTCTTGTCTTACATTCCAGTCTTTTTCCTTTCTGCAATTAGAATAGCCTCTGTAGAGTAATCTTTCTTTCTTTCATCACATATAGAGCTTCTTCTGAGATCTATAGAAGTTGGCTTGAGCTCCTAGTGATCTTGCACTGGCTGATCAAGTGACAATCCACAGTAAGAGCTAGTACTTGTGCATACAACACCGACGCTTCCAAGTTTTTTACAAACTACCGGGTTGATAAAAGTAAAGTCGGCAGCCCAGGAATTGCAGCATTCTTGCTGCAATACTGGTGCTCACCAATTTTTGGCACCGTTTCCGAGGAAGCATCAGAGTATTATGTGATTATTGCTTTCTTCTATTTCTTCTTACAACCTTCTGCTAATAGTTTATTTAAGCAAAATAAGACTAGTCATTTCTTTTCTTTCAGTTCTGCATTTCTTTGCTTTCCTTTCCAATTCTGCAAATTTCATTTAGGAAAAGGTAAACTAGTCATTTCTTTTCTTTCCGTTCTGCATTTCCTTGCTTTCCTTTTCAATTCTACAAATTTCCATTGAGTTAGTTCATTTCATCTAGTTGCAATTCGTTTTGTTCAATCACAATTTCAGTTTCTGCAGGTACTATCAGTGTGGGGAAAAGAAAAAAACCAACCAAAAAGATTTCCTTTCATGCCTTGTAGGAATAGAGATAACTCAGGAATATTTTTGCTCAACACCCCCACTACTTCACACAGCCAACCTTCTCTCTTCTTCGGTGGCTGCAATCAAGAAGAACCCTTAGGTGAACAACCACACACATTTGAAGAACCTATAGGGGAAGAAGACAAAGAAAACATTCCTCTGGGGCCAATGGATGAAAACAAAAATGCTAAGGGGAATGGAGAGAGAATAGAGGGTACCTTTCCCATTCAGGAAACCAATGGGGACACCAAAATGAAAAGTATCATCCATTCAGCCCTACCTCATTTCCATGGTCTGACTACAGAAGATCCTGACACCTTCTTGTTAGAGTTTGATGTCATCTGTCGAAATTATGACTATGCAAAAGATGAGCAAAATTTGAAACTGTTCCCTTCTACTCTCAAGGATGTAGCACTATGCTGGTTCATGGGATTACCTGGCAATAGCATCACAACATGGGCTCAGATGCAACAGGCCTTTAACAACAAGTATCGAGACTATTGTAGGTCAAAATATACTAAAGAAGAAATCTTCCGAATGACCATGGGAAGTGATGAGTCCCTGGAAGACTACGAAGAGAGGTTCAAGCTCAATTACAAAATGGCTAAGTGTACACTTGACCCTGAGTCTCTGAAGTTGGTCTTGCTCAGGGGAATCCAGGAAGACCTTTTAGACACCCTCCATCTACTGGCCAGGGGAGACATTTACCAACTATCCTATGAGGACATAAATACTATTTTTATAAACCATTCTAGAGCAGCCAGAAAGAAAGGTAGGGGGAGTCAAGTCATAGCCAATACCTCTTATTCCAATTCATCCATAAAAGGGGAAATTGGAAGCATGTTGGAAGATTTCAAGAGTGAGATGCTATAGACTCTTGCCATGCAAATGGATACCTTACATATCAAAAGAAAGCAAAAGGAAGTAGAGAGGGCTTTAGCCATTTTTTGTCATAGATGCACTAGGAGGCATCCTAGGAATGAATGCCCATTGAACTCTATAAAGGTCTATTCAATCTGTGAAGAGAATCATTCTACAGATAAGTGCCCTTCCTTGCCCGATCTTAAAGCTGTATATCAAGGGCTGAAGGGGCCACTGAACAGATCTATTACATAAACCAAAGGAGGAGGCATGGACCTAGACCATACCAGTAGGGAGATCTTAGGCATACTACCACCCAAGCCAAGTCACACCTTCTTGGCCCCCCCCGCTCATCCTTCCTAGTCCACACCTCCTCCTTGGTCCTTCACATCTCAATATCATGCCCAACCAGCTGCTCATTCATTTCAACTGTATGCTCAGCCACAACCTCAGTGGAATGCATCTCATCATGGGTGGAGGCCGAAATACAACTCTCCTCCCGCTCTTTTGCCTCTACCACCTGCCCAACCACAACCGTTACCTTCTGATCCACTAAGGCAACCCCAAATGCATGCCTAGCCAAATCCAAACCCGAACTCCACTCTCAAACCATGCATCCTAGTAGAACTACACTCCTCACCCATCATAGGACATTTTGGCTTTCAGAATACTTATGCTCATGCATGCCCCTCTTTATTTTAGGAAGAGATGAAATAATACAATCTTACATTTGTAGTTTAATGTGATTTTTGCTAGTGTAACAAAGGGGAAACAATGAAGACACAAAGAACCTTACAACCCATTCCACTACCTACTTTTATATGGAAGGATGTCTCCATGCATTTCATTATAGGTCTCCCTAAATCATGAAACAAGTCAATCATCATGGTGGTAGTAGATTGAATGTCCAAATATGCCCATTTTTGTGCCTTACCACATTCATTAACTCCAGGTTTGGTTGCTCAATTCCTAATGGATCAAATTTTCAAACTGCATGGCATGCTTAGTTCTATTGTGTCTAATTGAGATCCCACCTTCACTAGCAATTTTGACAAAGAGATATCCAATATACATGGCACACAACTCCAAATGAGTATAACATATCACCCTTGGATGGTTAAACCGAAATGGTAAACAAATATTTGGAGACCTACTTGAGGTAATTTTCTTTTGACATACAACATCAATGGTTGCAGTGGCTACCTTTAGCAGAATGGTGATATAATACTAATTATCATGAAGAAAACAAGATGACACCGTATGAGGTGGTGTATGGCCAACTCCCACCTTCACCAACTTCTTATCTTATGGGATCTTCCAAAGTACGGGTAGTTGATAAGTTGCTTCATAACCGATCCGCATCTCTTACTCTTTTGAAGGATAATCTCCATCAAGTGCAAAACTAGATGAAGCAACAAGCTGACCAACATTGCTCAAAAAGGTGTTTTCAAGTGGGTGACCAAGTATTTCTTCGACTACAACCTTATAAGAAGACATATCTCAAAGAAAATGGCTTCCAAAAATTAGCCCCACAATTTTATGGACCTTGTTAGGTGATTCAACATATTGGATATGTTGCCTACAAACTGGCCCCGCCATTGATTTCAAAAATCCACCCCATCTTCCATGTCCCTTGCCACAAGAAAGTCATGGGGCACAAATGCAAGGTACAAACCACATTGCCTGAATTGAACGAGGAATGTTCTATTTGGCTCCAACTAGAATAGGTCCTGGATTCACGGGAATGACATCTTCATGGTTGCACTATCAAGGAAGTCCTCATCCAATGGAAAGACACCTTACTAGAAGAGGCGACATGGGAACCAACAACTATTCTACAAAAAATTATACAACTCCAACGTTGATGACAAGGATGCTTCTAAAGGGGGAGGGAATGTTAGGGTATGACCCTAATGCTTTTATTAATGTAATAAGCCCAAGAGGCCCCATACGATTCATGATTAGTTAGTTTAATAAATAAATAATGTAAGCATTGTAAGTGGTTGATCCACATTATAAAAAAGGAACTACAATTAGTTGTAATAGGCCATAGCTAATAAATAAAGTGTTTAACTCGCATTATGCAAGGGACCACAAGTAGTTAGGGTTTCAGGTCTCAAGAAACTATATATTATCAAAGATAGTAAGGGAACTCTTGTCTTGTGTTGTGTAATTGAGCTTTGATCTACTAGAGGTTTCCCCCTCAAAAAAGAAAGTGAATAGTATTGTTGCAAACTTAATAAAATATTTCCATTTTTATCATCTTATTGTGTCATTTTCAGTGGTATCTCTGGCATATTTCACACTTTTGATATTTTCTGCAGGTCAAGCATACTACACTCTCAATAAGAAAGGTATTCTACATGAACCCAATTTTGTCTTGGAAGTACACAAACTTCCCTATAGAAAGAGGCTTTGTAAGAATACTAATAGTATGCTTATCAACAAAGATGTATTGGAGCTTCACAACCAGGCTTCAACACCATATCTCAAGTGAAGTGGTATTTAGTCCCAATGTGCTACGACCTATCATCATAGTTGTCACCAACACTTGTTCAAGATAATATTTCAAGTAACCTTTTAATTCATACAAATTCTCAACTTGCCAATCAAACTGCAATATACTCAACCTCTACCATACCGATTGTGAAATATTTCTTCTTCATGCTGATCCAAGAAATTATAACAGAGTCCAAACAAATGCAACATATTAAATTCTTTGTGTCTTCAACACTCTCTACTACATGTAGTTGTACTTCTCAAATCATCCATGAACCATTGTAACATGTTGGTAATCCAACACATGTTGGTTCTCCAACGCATGTTGAGAAACGTATCTAATCTCAACCATAGACTAATATGCTCCCTTCACTAGTTCACAAATGCTTTTTAGTCTCCCATACTAGGTGCTCCCTCTTAGACTGATACATATCCTATTTTGGTAACACATGTTACTCCCTCTGCCACTATTATCTTTTAGTATATTAGTTATTAATGATAATCCATCATCACAGATTCAGATTTCAACTCCCTCTGAAGTTAAAAAGTAGGGTTCCAGAGGAAGTTTTCACTGCTTCATCTAAAGCAATGAGCTATTCTATTTTTTTTCAAAAGACAAATCATATAGGATCAACCTTGGTTGACCAATCCAAGTGTATCAAATCTAAGGAGCTTGTAACAAGACTTCTTTCTGCTTACAATAATAATACTTCTTCATGTACCTCATGAGCTTAAGATAGCTCATATGTATACTTCTTCTTTCATTGAGGAAGGCGATTTTTGTATACAACATAAATCATGGAAACCAATTTTAACACGAAGTGTAATTGAATTCATAATCTTCTCCTTATTACTGAGATAATCATTGTCTTTATGCTTCTTTTCATCTATTCATACTTGAATTGGAAGTCATCAATGACTTATTTTCGATAGAGATCAAGGGCATAATTCAACATTTGCTGATCAGACTGCTTCCTCCGAGCTCAGATTTCATCTAATACAATATCTCTCAACATAACCCATGATTCTTGGAAAGTCCCCTTTTCACATGCTTTGCTTTGTTCTTCCACTTCATTAATCTCTTGTCAGAGCATTGGTAACCTTCAACGCGTACCTGCAATCCTCACTAGGAGGCCATGTAAGAACAATTATAAACACACAAAAGATATAAAGACAAGAGACTGATTGCTAGTAAAAACAAAAACAATCAAATAAGAAATATAAAATACTTATCTTTTGAGAAAAATGTCATCTCCCTCTTGATCCAATCCTTCTTGCAACTAGGTTCTTATGATATCATTCCTTCCTTTCATGAGCAAGTTTACTTCTTTTAGCAAAAACTTTGATCTTGGTCTAGTTATATTGAAATTATGATGTTTTATGGTGTAACAGTCACTTATTATAAAACTTCTTTATGTTATAATCTTAAATAAGCAAATGTATATAGAGCATAAATCAAATTTACAATAGAAGACAACCAAGAACAAAATGAGACAGAGAATTTAGGTCCAATGACTAGGGAAAAGCCACAAGGGGAAAAACCCAACCAAATTCTTCTTCTATTAGAAATCAATTGTTCACTAGAGATACAAAGTATAATGAGAGATCAAGAGAATGAGTAAGTTCACCCAAATATGAATAAGTTTTAGCAGGAAGATAGCTGGTAGCAACAATAGATGCACACACTAAATCAACCTTCACTTCAATTGAATATGTTAACGCTCCTTAGTTTCCTAAGGATAAGAAAGGTAGCCAAGGAGGTAACCTCAGACCAACTTTCAACTTGGTAGCTAGCCCTACCAAATTAGAGAGGGATCTCTCTAAATCAAACTCACAACCAATGGAAGTGACTGGAGAATATGAGGACTTTAGGCTAGGTATCAGCTCAGTAGGGTTTGATTAGGGTTTGTTTGATAAAGAGCACTAAGTCTCAGAACTAGGTCAAGTAATCCTAAATTTAATTTGCAGACATAATATGGGGCAAGGTAGGTGCAATCAGTGACTCAAAATGGTTTGTCATTATAGTGTGGTGATGAAGATATAGCAGGAATTAAGCGAGTAAAGGCAGGAATTCACTTGTCTAGAATAAAAACACTTAAATGCTTATCTTAAACAAAACATAACATTAAACAATGATTTATGTTTCAACTCTTAAAAGATAAAGCATAAGGGGAAATATAGATTGTTTATAAAAATATCTAATCATAAAATATATAAGAAAATAGAAGAAAAATAGAGCCACTAACCACAACACAAGAATCCCATAAACACAGCTGCAACTGTCTGTTATATTTATGCAATTGTCAAGTACACTAGTTCCAAATTTGAGCTACAAGTATCCAACCCTTTCTTTGAATTCAATCTGTCTACATATAGATGAAAAACAATTTTCCCCATCCAAGGGTCCTACCTCCTAGGAACTGATTACATGATTCTCTCTAACCATTGCCAAAACCTAGGGGAGTTAGAAACCACTTCCCCATTTACTCTAACTACGTGAGTTTGTTTTGCAAAGCCTTAATTACAAGTTTTTTTTACTATTTGACTACTAAAAATCTTAATTACATCATATCATTTCATGAAGTAACCATTTACATCACTTTATTTTGACCTTTGACCATCACCAACAATAAAACAATGAATTTCACAAAAACACAGTAATTTAGTAGAATCACAACAGAAATTTGGAGGGTGATTTGGAGGCCTTCCCGGAGGAATTTTTTTGCTGAAAATGGTATGGTTAGAAAGCTGAAGATGTATACTACACCATGGAGTAATCAAGAACTATAAAGCACTCCTCCAAACCCTTGAAAAATTGCCTTGAAGTCAAATTGTCCTAGAAGCGCAGTGAGTGGTTTGAAATAGTGCCAAAAAGGTAAAAAAATAGGCACTATTTTGTCATTTCTTGAAAATTTATACATCTCCAAGCCTCCCAAAGTACATTTATTACATATTTGCATCATTATCCATCTAATAATGCTTGAAATTTTGGATTTGGACCTTATAAGAAAAAGCGCAGCAACTAGTTATTGCGTTTCTGTAGGGTCAAATTTATGCATTTTTGTTTTTGTAAAAATAGGGATCAAAGATGGAGTGATATATATTTAACCATAACACTTTTTACAAAAATGGGAGAGGTTTTTGTAGATACCTTTCTTTTGAAGAAAAACCTCTCTCATGTTTTTAAAATTCATTATAATATTCTCGGAATCTGTGCCAAAAAATAATGGCTAAAACAACCAAGAAAAATTGCAGAATTTGATTTTCTGAAATATGCCTCCAAGAAAGTTGAATATCTCCTAATATATGATACCTATGTATAGACTGAAGGACGTTATTGTGATTTCGTATGTTAATAAAAACCTCCTTTTCATTTCTAAAATTCATCTTAATTTGGTCATGAAACAGTTTTGAAAATGATGACTAAAAACAAAGTCAAAGGCACAATGACTCTCTTGTAGCAACTTGTATTTTGGGCATATCTCCTAGATCATAAAGTATATTTAAAAATTGATAGAGTTTATTTATTTTGGGTATTTTATGAACAAAATATGCCTCCATTTTTCAAAAATACTTTCCCATTTGTTCAAAATCCAATATTGAAGTTGGTGCAACAAATAGTTGCTGCGTTTTTGTAGGATAAGAACACAGAGCTAAAAGCGCAATAACTTGAGGGAAGGGAATAAAGGGCAAGGAGGATAGTATAAATTATGAGTAAATTATGGGGGGTATGGATATGTGTGAGGAAGGTAATGGGAGTGGAATTTCTCCACTTGAGTGAGAAAAGATGGGTAAAAAAAGGAAAAACACAGTCCAAGCTAAAAGCACATCAATTAGCTAGGGTTGTGAGGGAAAATGATAAAATGACTGATTTTGAGTGTTGGGGAATGGTGGGAAACTCTTGATGAGCGTAATTAGGGATGTGAATGCTAAGAAACAAAGTAATTTCCTATCAGGTGAAGCAAATCCCATGAAAATGCAAAAACACAACAAAAGCGCAGTGAAACCCTAAGCAAGGAGTTTAATCAATTTTTTTCTGAGGGAATTGACTGCATCTAGGGTTTGTGAAGGCTCCACTTACTTGTTGAAAGATGATTTGAAACATTGAAATTAAGAATGAAACTGTTATTTTCTCCTTTTGGCCTCCCAATCAAAAGTGCAACAACCTCCAGAAGTGCAACAAGGCCCTCCAGAAACGCATCAAATTGATAACGAGAGCAATGGTGATGGAATTTTGATGCTTTGATGGCTATGGTGGGTGTCTCAATGGTAAAGAGGAGCTCTTGGAAGGATAGAATGAGGTTTCAAAATTCTTATTTCTCCTTTATATCTTAGAAACTCAATTTTTGGCTTGATGGTTGAATGACGTCATGTGTACTTTTTGATAAAATGACTATTGATTGATTTGGCTGCAACATTATTTTTTCAAAAAGAAATGTTACTTTGATGCTTTCTGTTCCCTAATTGATAACTCCCATGATGACGACCAATATGGATGACATGACTCCCTTGCTTGATATTGATGACTGATATAATGATGACCATCAAATGTATATCCTAGACCATGACCTATATGGTGAGCCACTAACTCTTTTGATAACCTAGGATAGGGAATGATGACATGAACATGATGGGTGATTGTGACTTTAAACAAGTGGAGGGAGTAGCAATGGTACCTAGACAATGACTTGGGATATTTTGACAACTAGGAGAGATGTCAAATTTTATTTGAAAATATAATAATTTCACCTAAGACTCTATCAACCACATGGAAAGAGTACATTTGATCACTATGACTATTGGAAACTAACATAATCAACATTGAAACAGTGAAGCACTGAATCAACCTAGGCTCACCAAGTTCTTCTCTTACTCTCCAAGTCTCTCTCTCACAATCTTCTTCAACTCTCTCCAACTCTCTCTTGAGTTCAAATTCTTCTTTCACAATTCCCAAGTAGTGAGGGGAGAAAAAATGAGGCACATATATATGGGAGGAGCAACACATCCATTCCATAAAGGAGGAGTAACTCACATGCCAAGAGGGAGAGTAACATATGCCAATTTAGGAAATGCAACTCATGCCTTTAATAAAGTACACATGCCTTTGTAACTTATGCCATTAAGAAGGAGAGTGCAACATATGCATAAAATAGTGGGTAAGAGGTTTAGTGAGAGGGTGAGAGAGTGTAAGAGGAATATTTTATGATGATCTTTTATTGAGTGTAAGAGAGTGTAAGAGAACATTATTGAGAGCCATGATTGAGTGACTTGAATTTTTTTTTAATAATAATATAACAATATAAGAATAAGAAATAATAATAATAATAAATAATAATAATAATAATAATAATAATAATAATAGTAGTATTGTTGATTAAGTTAAAATTGATCTATTAGGATTGGTTGATGATCCGAAGGGATTTTCCATCAACAATACTTGATTATCAATTGATGCAAGGTGATTTATTATTTTTGGAAAGTCATACTTGAGACTTTCTATTTTTATAAATTCTATTTTTATACTTTCTATTTTAGAACTTCTAGTTTTAGACTTTATATTTTTAGAAATTAATCCCTGAGCTACTAAATTTTCAACACCTCCCTCTCAGCTAGGGATGAATTTCTTTTTGCAACAAAAATCTCTGCTTTCTCTACTCTGTATCATCTGGAAAAATGATGTCTCACTCTAATGGAGAAGAATCATCATAGGGGAGCTCTGGCTACCACCCTATATTCACTTGGGGGGATTTCCACTTACCAACATATGACAAGGATATTACACAACCAAGTCTCATATATGCTTGGGGGGATAAACCACTTGACAAGGATCTCACAAAACCAAGTCTCACTTTGCTTGGGGGGATAACCCACTTGTTAAGGATATCACATAACCAAGTCACATCTCTACTTGGGGGATAATCTCCAAAGAGCTTCCTCAACCATTCTACCTCATAGCTAGTCATGCTAGCAACACTATACTTAGCTTTAACTGTGTTGATGGCTACAAACTTTTTCTTCCTGATCATCCAAGATATCATGGTAAATCCTAAGCTGAAGTAACATCCATACATAATTTTTCCATTAGAAGATTTACTAGCCCAATTAGCATTCATGGATTTACATCTTGCCATGCCAAATCTTTCCAGTAGCTTGACAACATATTTTCCTTGAGAAAGGAAAATTTCACTAGGTTCCTGCCATACTTAAGACCCAAAAAGTAGTGCATCAAATGAAGACATTTCATTTCAAATTCAGAAACTAACTCCCTCTTTCACTAGAGGGTAAGAGCTTCTCCACCTGTCAAGAATAAGTCATCAATATATAATACCAAAATCAAAGGCATAACTTGGACCATTTAGAAGTAGATATTTGGATCAACATTACTTATGGTAAAACCAAGTTTCATCAAGAAGCTATCAGTATGGGCATACCAAGCTCTTGGAGCTTGCTTCAAACTATAGAGGGATTTATTTAGATTATACACATGAGTTTTCTGGTCATGTACTTCAAAGCCTTGTGGTTGATCCACAAATACTTCTTCCTTGAGGAAGCCATGCACAAAAGCAATCTTCAAATCCATTTGGTGAAGGGACCTTCCTTGGCTAGCAACTACAACCATAACATATTAGATGGTTGTATAATGAGAAACAGGTGCAAATATTTCATCATAGTATATTCCCTCTTTTTGAGAGAACCATATGGCCACAAATATAGCTTTATATTTTTCAATACTTCCGTCAACACCATGTTTAATTTTATACAACCATTTACAAGACACAACAAAATTTACCTTGGGGTCTTGGAACCACTTCCTATACATCATTAGGAATGTTTGACTCATTCTTCAGTTGTTGCATATTTCCACACTTGAGCCTTCACAACTTCTTCAAAAGTTCATGGTTCAACTTGAATAATGTTTCTCATGACTACATCATATCCTTGGAACTAACATGGTTTCTTTCTTTCTTTGAAGGTTCCTCTAGGAGTAGCATTTTTATGAGCATCTTGAAGGGTGTCACAAAGACATAAAGATATCCTTTTAGCAAGAGGATCACATGGAGGAGGATCCAAAGTATCCATGGGCTCCATGGGTTCATCAACAAGATCAATTTCATGCTTAAGATCTTCTTGTGCATCCAAGGTATAATCATGTATTTCAACATTAGTAGTAGGAGGAGTGTCTATGGCTTTTCAAAGAGCTATATCTCATAAAATGGTATATCTCTACTAAAATATATATTTATTTTATAGGGCATATATATTCTATAAGCTTTAGAATTTTCATAATAATCAAAAATCATACCTTTCTCACCTGAAGCTTCTAGCTTGGTACTCCTTTCTTTTGGCACATGAAAGTAGACATGGTAGTCAAATATCCTTAAGTGCCCATTCTGTTATGCATTATATGGTACAATGGTCTCTTTCTTGATTCCAACTTCCTTATAGAATTCTTGAGCTCTTTTCCACTTCTTGTCCACTCAAATCATGGGATGGATTGACATCTTCCTCAATCTTGATACAAACAACTTGGTTATCAAATTCATCAAATGTACCAGTTGATCCAGAACAAGCGCAAGAGAAAGATAAATAATAGTAAATTAAATAAACATAATGAAAGTACACTTGGAAATGAGGTAGGTCTTTATTTATTTTCTAGATATGATAGTGTCTCCTTCATTATCCTTGCACCAACTTCCTGTTGGAGTTTACTCTTCTTGCACTGTTTTGCACCCTACTGATTTTCAAGATATGTTTTTCTTGATTGCATCCTCATCAAGAAGTTAGTGAAAGAATCATGTAAATACTTTGACATCTTAGTATCTATTGTAGCTGCTACAACCACCCTCCAAATCTTTTCCTATGCTTTGATTTTGGAGCCTTCCTTATTATCCATAGCAACTCATCTCACACTGATGCAAGTATTCGTTCTTTGACTGAGACTTATCTTTTCATTTTGGCTTGTGTTTTCTTACTTAGTTGATTTTCCAACTCACAAGACAATCTCCTAACTTGGTCCCATAGAAATTTTGGGCTTGCCCCTAGAAACTGCAATCCTAGAGGTAAACCAACCTTGATGATGGGAATTGTGCAGTCTTGATTGGCAGTCAACGTTGAGCTCAAAAACTACATAGTCATGGAAGGCAACCCAATGGTGATCCTAGAAACTATGCAACCCTCACTAAGCTCAGAAACTGCGCAGTCATGGAAGGTAGCCCACCACTGAGCCCATAAACTATGCAACCCTCACAAAGCTCAGAAACTACACAGTGCACACTGAGCCATAAAGTTGCCCAATTCCCCAGAAATGCGCAATCTTTCCTGTAAGTGTGCAGGGAAAGTTTTCCCCTAGAAATGAAAGAAAACTAAAGGGAAAAAAACATCCCTAGGAAATAGGGATCTATTTTTAGTATCCAGAAGGAGGCACTTTCACTATTTTTAGAAACTTTCGCCAAGTGTTGCCTTTTCCTTGACTTTAGGCATGCACGCCATAAATTCCAATTTCCTCAATTATATGTAATGGACACCTCTAGAGCTCATTTGTACATTCGATAATTAAGCTCTAGCATTCCCGAGGAGATCAAGGAACCTTCGAAGCATTTTTTTTTCACTTTTCTGGGTGAGTTTTGCTTTTATTGTTTTTTTCGCTTTTTGCTGTTTCGCTTGTGTGAGTGTTGTTTCACTTGTTTATCTTATTGGTTAGTCACATTTTAACTTGCTTTAGCTTGTAGAAGTGTTGTTTCAGTTTGTCGTTTGCCTTTCACAAGTGTCGCATTGATTTTCTTGTTTTTGCACCAACGGTCATTGTCTTAGTGACTCTCCTCACATAATTAAGTTTTTGCACTTGTTTTCATCAATTTATCCTCACTTAGTCATAACTATGCTCAAGCTCACATTATCACTAAGTTTTGCTCAATTTTCATGCCTCCATCGAACAAATCTGCACTTCCCTTGGCCGATTTTTCCTTGCCCAATCGGGCACTGTGCAATCCTAAGGCTCAAGCTCCAAGCTTGGCCTCTGGAAATGTGTAGTGCACAATATAGGCTATCCTCAACTATGCATTGCATAGTTCCAGGGCTCAACCTTTCAACCTTGGCCATTGATACTGCATAATGTGTAGTATCTCCCAGGCTCTACCTAGGTTGAACTACGCATTGTGCAGTCTCAAGCCTTAGGTTGCACCCTTGACTGTTGAGGCTGCGCGGTTCCCACAACCTTTCAATCCCTCTTGGAGGTGAAACTTGCACAATCCCTCTCATCAGATGCCCAAATTGCTGCTTGATCATGCTGTGAAGTTAGATTTGCAAGAGCTAATGTTTTCTTTCCATGAGTGTCCTTTCTATCCCACATGTACCACACTCATGAAGCACTTCTCTCCAACAATCATTGTTTCCATGGCACTAAAGGGAGCTACTTAAAGAGATACCATTGAAAGCAGTACTAGGAAAGTAGTTGAGAAAGTGCCAGTTAACTTGCCAATATATGCACACACTCAACTGTTCATAGAAAATGAGTCAACACTAACATGGCAACAAGTCCAACAGCAGTAGCAGAAGGCAACAATCTAGTTCAATATCAAGGAAAGAGAAAGCTGCTAACAGAATAGAGGGAGAACAAAGCTACAAAGTGAAATCAGATTCAATCTTAATGCTGGGAGCTTTGGTAGCAAAAGCAAAAGGAAGGAGAGGATACATAGAGCAGAGCAGAGGAAGAGAGAAAAGCAGAGGAAGAGAAAAAAGAAGAGCTTGCACGTAGAAGAACTGAGATCTAAGCAAGTAGAACAAGAATCAAAGGAAGAATGGGAAGATAAGCAGAAGCAAGAAGAAGAAGAAAGGCAAGGCATAATGACAAAAGAAACAATGACGGTTCAAGAACAAGACTGACTAGCAACAGAGGGAAAGAGCGAACATATGTAGGATTGAGATCTTGCTCAGTTGATTGAAAATTTCATTCAAGTTGTGGACATAGAGTTGGGACTGGAATCGCAAGATGAAGATATTGATCTGACGTTGAATGCCCCGCAGGGCATCATTTAACCTCTACCACCTTTAATCATAGAGTTAGCCTTGAGCAATGATCATGCATCACTTACATTCATTAGAGAAAGGGTGATAGTGGTGGACACTAGTAGGAATCTAAAATGCCATTGCTGAAGCCAACATGGCCTCCACAGATATGAAAATATCAAACACTCAATTTTTGATGGCCAAGAGTAAGCAATTGATACATAATCTACAGGTTTCTTGGCAAGGGATAGAACAACTCCGCGTAGCAACGCATAACACAACTCCTACATAGGAATGCTTGGAGGAATTGAGAGCAATGATACTTGGTGAGGTATCAACACTTAAAGGGACCATGTTGGACCTCTATGAGGAGCTCAGGGACATACATAAGGTGATTTTCCACTTGCATAGCTTGCAGCAATAGAGCAAGGAATTTGTCAAGACTCGGAGAAATGTGAAAAATACCATCACAACCATGAAAGAATGGACAATGTGATACAAAGGGGCACCACTTAATTTGGTAAAGAATATGAATCCACAGGCAGAGCTAGGGAAGGCAAGAGTTTGAATGTTGATGCAGAACAACAAGCAACTCACCTCATTCATTGGAAAAATTCAAGCCTCATATGTATGGTTGTACAACAATTTGGATTTCATGGTGAGAACCCACAAGATCCCATCAGTCAACTCATTCACCGAAGCTAAACACAAACACCAAGTGAGGCAAGATATTGAAGAGCACTTGGAGTAGCTGAGACAGGTTGCCACCAAGGAGGATTCAGAGCTGAATAGGCAGAACATGCAAAACTACATCAGTGTTAGGGTCCAACCCTAACCCCTTTGTTTATGTAATAGGGTCTAGTCATAGTTATAGTTAGTTAAAGAGTCAATAAATCCCATATTAATAATTGTAAGTGGTTGATCAGCATTTAAGAAAGGGACTGCAGTTAGTTGCAAACGGGCCATGGTATTAGATAGATGGTATTGAGAGAACCATGGTAATGACCCATGGTATTGTATGTATGAATCCTGTATAAAGGATAGAGACTCTCCATTGAGAAATTTTGAGTGTTATTTTGTAATCGAGCTCTGCTCTGCTGGAGGTTGCCCCCTCGAAGAGGCAAGTGAACATTTTTTTCATCTCTGAATAATAAAACACTTGCTGTTTTTCTCATTTTGTTCTGTGTTTCGGGTTGTATTTCTTCACATATTTGGTATTCTGGAATTTATTGCAGGTCAAGAGCATAACAAGTGGTATCAGAGCACTTTCCAGGGCTAGTGGTACCTCCATTTTTGGAAGAATTTTTTTAGGCTAGAGACGTGCTCCAACGTCTTTAAACCACAGGATCTGTCATTGAGCACATAAACCTGTGGATTTGGGGAGGCATGCACGCAGGAAATACAAGAGGTGGTCATGCTTGTTGGACTCCCTTGAAACCCCTGTGGGTACCCCTTCGAGTAGTAGCGCATTAGACAGAACCATGCACGGACTGCCTTCCACGTATCCTCTGGGTATATCAGAAGCCCCCTAGTCTCACTTGAAACCTCGCCTTAGATAAGTTGTCAGCCAGCTTGCTGCTACAGTACACTGAGAACAACACTCGAGGATATTACTTGCACGTATGATAGGGTAGTTGGGTAGTACAACTAAGGGTACGGTTGATCCTCCTTAGTTAGTGTCCTGAAAGATTGGGCCGAGTACTATTGTTGGAGCCTTATGTATATTGTGATCTACAGCACCTGACACTCCTTTGAGACCATAGTTCCCTCAACTCTCTAAAGATCGCCCATTATCTTATTTTCCAGATCAGATCCAACAGTTGGGGTTCTACTATCGCAATGCGATTCAGATCTAGAAATTTTGGTTTTGTTGCCGCCGCTATAATCAAATCCAACAATTGAGGTTCTACCACCACAATACCATTCAGATCTAGCAGTTGGAGTGTTGTCACCGCCGCAATCCAACTCACATTCAACCGTCAGGGTTTCGCAGATAGATCTGACCATCTACGGAGTGAGGCTTGTGGCTCCTATAGTTTGGGCTCGATTTTCGCAGGACATTGGGCAGGATCAAGTTTTCTAGAAGTTGGCCACTGCAGTATTTATTAGAGAAAAAAAAAATCAATAATAATAATAATAATTTGAAAGTGGGACATTTACAAGAGATTTATAATTTGAAAGTGGGACGCTTACAAGATATTTAGATGATAAGAGTCAGGGCGACGAGCTGATCGCAGTGGTACCATTCACTTATCTTCTACAGTACACTTAGAACATCACCCTGGGAGATTACTCGTGCATATGATAGGGTAGTCGGGTAGTACGGCTAAGGGTACGGTTGATCGACCAGATTGCGATTAGCTGCTTAGATCTGGGCCATTGATCGACCGATTACAATTAGCTGCTTAGATCTGGGCCATTGATTAGCCAGATCTAACGGCTGGTATTATTTCACTGTTTAAAGCCTGCAATACTTGGTTTTCATTGTTTTCTTTGGTTTTTTTTACCTCCTAATAGTGTATTTCCACCCTTCCAAGGGCTCTCCTCTTGTGTTGATTTTGACCTTTGGATGATTTTGAGCAAATGTTGAAGATTTCAAGAGCATTTTTGGATCCCTTGGGATGATTTTTAAGCAAATTTGGAGACTTTAAGAGCATATATGGATCCAATTTTGGGCCTTGTCAGTGAGGATAATAGTGACGACAAGTGACCAAGATCTGTGTATGGTGGAAACCAGAGCTCAAGTCATGGCCAATGAGAAGATCGAGCACCTTGAAAAACAGTTGGATTCTTTTCAGGACCTAGCGGAACAGATGCAAAAATTCATGGAACAATTCAAAGTGAGCACGTCGGGGTTGCATCCGGAGGCACATGGTATTAATGAAGACCTTGAAGGAGAATCTAGCCATCATATTCACTTCCATGGAAATCACCAAATTCCCACCCTCGGCCACCCAAGCTAGACATGTATAAATTTGATGGCTCTAATTTGATAGTATGGGTAGCACAAATGGAACAATATTTCATTCTGAATGATATCCAAGATGATCAAACTAAACTATGTGTGGGAGCCCTTTACTTGGACCAAGAGAGATGGCAATGGTCGCAGTGGCATCGGAAATGCTATCCCAGGAACATAACTTGGCAAGTGTTCTCAAAATATCTTTTTGACCGCTTTGACAGAGACTCTAATTTTTTTGGTTGTCTTATTAAGCTCTGATATATAGGCACAATAAAAGAATACAGAAGGTCTAGGAGATAAATTTTACTTGGAATTTTTTATAAGTGGTCTCAAAGACGCAATCCAAGCACATGTCTGTATGCACCACCCACCTACATGGATAGACGCTTGCAAAAAGGCTATCGAAGTGGAACGTGCTTTAGCTTCCTAGTCTCCTCATCCAAATTTCATAGCCAAGGGACATCCCACCTAGGCTCAGGGCCCTACCCAAACACTTAAGGTTCAAAAGGTGTCTCCAACAGAAATGGCCGAAAGAAGAAAACAAGGATTGTGCTACTACTGTGATGACAAATACTCCCCGGGGCATAAATGCAAGGAACCCAAATTCTTCTAAATTGATGTTACTGATCACAGTTCATCTGAGGAAGCCCCACCTCTTGAGGGACCAGAGGACGAAATTGAGGAAACCTAATAGGACAATGAGCTCCCAGCTATGCCAGAGGAACCGGTTATCTTGCTACATGCTTTGGCGGGCATTTCCGTGTCCCAAACTCTCAAAATCAGAGGCTTTATTAAACATCGTCCTGTAGTAGTATTGATTGATAGTGGAAACACTTATAAATTTATCCATCAGTGAGTCATCGAACTTGTTCATTGTTTTCTTAGGGCAGCCTCTAATTTTCAGGTCCAGATTGCTGATGGGGGGACAATGGAATGTGAAGGTGTTGTGCCCTACAACAACCCCCCATTTCATATCATTAGTATTCCAAAACCATAATATGAAATGGGTCCCTTTTTTAATTTTTTGTTTTTTAATTGGTATCAATTAAAGTTCTATTTCAAAAAGGCCCGAAGAAATAAAAGAAAACATTACGAAAAGGCCTTTTCAATAAAACCAATCAAAAAGCTCATCGTAAAACGATTTATCTTTATCATTGCGATAAAGCGATTGCAAGATCACATATCGCAATGACAAAGAGAACACAACTTAGGGACATCCTGATTTTCGCCGATGCGAAATCACTATCGGATATCGGCAAAGCATAAAGTAACATAATTAAGAACCCCGTACCCCGATGCGATGCGATAATAGGCAATCAGCAATCAGCAATCGACGATAATGCTTAAACGCAAATAAGCTCCCTCTCGCCCCGATGCGATGCGACATCGCTATCGATGATCGACGACTCACCATGCCCACATTCTAAACTGCCCTACTCGCTACTCCCGATGCGACGCGATATCGCTATCGGCGATCGGGGATTCCAAATGGAACCAAAGCAATGACTTAGGATTTTCCCGACGCCCGATTGCGAAAAGGGAAAAAGTGCAGTTTTCAAAGTAAAAATCATAAAGGCAGTTTAATACGATTTATTCGTAATTAAGGAAATATCTTTTGAAAGGCCGCTCATCCGCGTTCAACCGCCAAATTGCCCAAGGCATGCTTCAAATAAATCATTCGGACATTAACCGAAGTGACTGGTATTAATGAGATTGACGGGCCTTAATGGCCATTTAATGAAAACAACAAGCTTGCGATCTATTCACAGATTTGATTCGAAAGCCGTCTTAAGTCAATCGATCACCAGAAATGCATCAAGATATATATACCTCAATCTATTCAATTCATGTTATTGTTGCCTGTATTACGCTTATCTTTCGCTCTGTGCAGGATTCTTCCACATAGACAGATTTGAGTGGAATGGGAAAGAAGTCCAAAAAGACTACAATGCCTACCGCTTCGCCAGCCGCAGGGCAATCTATTGTTGATACACGCAGTAAAAAGAAAGTGCTTATATCAGATACGACGTGCCTGGGACTTACCAGAGCCACTTGGCAAGGAACATATAATTTGATTGAAGCTGAAGAGTCGAAGGTGACCGGGATACAAGTCTCATGCGATAGTACCAGCAAATCTGAGGCCAATCTAAAAGACTTGGCCAATTCCTTTCTTCACAGAATAGCGGCCCGGGAGCAAATTCTCCCATATACGGATGTGGTAAGGTGGGCAATCCAAGAGATCCAAATTACCGACAGAATGTTTAGCACTGCAGATGGGAGGATTTTCGGTTCTTTTCGAGCCGCAGATCTAAGGCAAATGTATCATCTACCGGCAGAAGAGAAAAAGTATAACATGACATTTCTGGAGAAGTTCCGAGCAGAGAACGAGACCGATTCCGAACCAATTCGAGGCTGGAGACAAAATTCAACAAAGCATAAGCATGAATCCTCGGGTAAGTACTCAGTCGACTCTCTATGTTCTCCTTACTGCTATGCTGGAATTATGTTGTGTAGGCTATGGGGATTACATGACTCCGCCAATTTTACCATAGAAATGGCCCCCTTAATGGAGGCGGCATGTAGTGGCGAGATTATGGATTAAGCAGATATATTATCCGATAAGTTAGCCAAGGCCATTCTTAATTTCAGATTTAAATGTCGCGTCACAGAGAGGTTCATTCCGCCATTTTATTACAGTGCCTATGTGCTGGATGTCTTATGTTTTAATTCTGAGTTTCCTGTGCTTGGATGGAGGTGGACATCGTAAGACCCCACACCCATCCACATATATCATCAAAAGTTGTGGAAGACCAACTATAAACACCACCTATATCAAATCTGCAACGGTTTCATGTTGCCAATTTATTACTCCATTTTTGATAAGCCTGCCTCGAAGATTTCTGAACAAGCAGGGGTAGATTTAACCGCAGTAGCAAGTTGATTCGGAGAAGAGAAATTCACCTACATTAGAGTTTTTGGCAGTCAGGCCAGGTCCCATGTGCTTCCACTATACATCCCTGATAAGTTACTTGCCAGGGAAGTAGTTTATCAAATCAATGCCGATGGGGTTACTCAAACCCTGAAAAAAGCAAAAAAGCATGTCTGGCCCTCCTTTCCCCTGCGAATTGGAATTTACACCCTGCATGATATCAAACATGCAGAGAAGGAAGCTGGGAAGATAAATTCGCTGACTCTAGCTACTCTGCCAAGCAGGCAGTATGATCCATGGAAAATCGCTTACAATGCGCTCAACCAGGCCAAATTGGCAAAGGTCGAGCAAAAAGAAGACAGATTCGAGGATTTGTTTGCATCGGCCAAGTCGCTATATCAAGTTAAATTGCTTGCCAGAAATGTATACAACGATGAGGGGCTAGCCGAATTTAACAGAATTAGAGAACAGAGGTTGCAAACTCTGCCTCTAGACCTGTTAGCGACTACTCCGGCGACGACAAAATCGAGCGAGCCTGAGCAGCAAAGTAATATGCCACCTCCTACTACATCAAAGCAGCAGGAGGAAGTGCATAATCAGAGGCAAGAAGAAACCCAGGAAAATGTGCAGCGACAGGATGAAACCCAGGCGAAAACTCAAGAAGAGAGCAGCTCTAAAATTAATGATGATACACAAATTGATCCGAATTTGCTCCAATAATGGGAGCAGTTCAACTCAATCATCGACAACCTAGAGTGCTTGAAAGACGATGAGGTTTCTAAAGAGGGCGACACACAGGAAGCGACATCAAAACAGGTTTAAGGCGAAACCAGCGACCCACCCAAATCAAAAGAAACAGAAATAATTCCTAAGGATCCATCGGGCGAAATCATTTTGAAAATAGAAGAGATTCCCCCTTTGGATGTGTTATCATAAAATCAGTACTAAGGGATGCTACTTAATAAGATCTCATGAAACTGTTTCAGACCAGGCTTTAGACTAAGGTTTAGCCTCCTTAGTCAGAGAGGGCTCTCTCACAGATTTTTGATATGCATTAATGGCAAGAAAAGATGGCTAACTCTTTAAACAGTATATGAAATTTAAGCTGGTTGGAACAACAAAATTAGGCTTCTCCCATTGGGCTCATGGAGTCATACACTTCTGCAGTAAACAAGTAACTACTCAATCATGGAAGCCAAGGCATATAATGTCTAAATGCTCAAAACATTTACCAATAAGAACCTCAACTCAAAAAACATACACAGAAAGTCTGAGCACTAGGTGAATTCAGAGTGATTGCATGTTTAATGAACTATAAAACAAGATGAATAAAGACCAAACCACATATACTCTGAGCATTTGAAACACAAGATGAATCTTGGGAAGAAAAAGTATTCTTTCTATTACTGTTAAAGTCCTTTACATAAGCCAATATGAAAACTCTGTTTTTATAAAAATCTCCAACCCTTTTTACATCAGAGTTTCTCCTATATATAGGAAAACAAAACTCAAACTACTTGAGACTCCTCCTCCAGCATGAAGGGAGCTCGATGGCCTAGAATTAACTAACCATATCTATTCTTAAACAAACTTATCAAATACATCAGGTATTGTGCAGTAAATACATAGAGTCATAATCATATTGAAACTCTAATTCTATCTCCTTGTGTGCATGATGCCTTTCTTGAGCTTTGAAACCTGTATCCTTTCTGTAGTGGCCGAGATATATTGGAGAGGCATTCACTGAACAAGATGCTTTGGATACTAGCTATGCAGATGACTCATTAGTTGGTGAAGATGTGTGCCCTGTTTTCACGGTCCCTGCCTTCC
>APFE030133191.1:54736-72279 GCA_000404065.3 Pinus taeda
TATCAAAATACGCTGGAGCATATTCGGTGGCGACCATTGATAAAGCATCGGAGGTGAGCAATTTATTGAAAGCGAAGGATAAAGACATCTTTTCGCTACATGCGCAATTATCGGAAGTTCAGCAGAAGGTAGAGCACGCGGAGCAGGAATTGCTAGTACAGCAGCAGAACAATTATTAGCTGACTAAGCAATTACAAGAGGAAAAACAGAGGATTGACGAGAGTGCAATCCAAAGGCAAAGGGAGCTATCGGCAGCATTGGAGCAATTAAGAATATCAACTGAGGGAACGATAAAAGCTAAAGATGAGCAAATCGCTCAATTGTCAACTCAAATTGAGCAAATGAAAAGGCTCCCTCAGGTAGATGAATTCAAAGCAGAGGCGCTTCAATTAAATAAGGCATTGATTAATTAGGTTAAGCTCCTATGTTAGCAAATTACCCAGGCAGAACCATTGTGCGAGTTAGTAGCATCCATAAGCGAAAAGGTAGAAAAGGCAAGGACCGATTTGGATCAGGCCGAAGAAACACTGACAAGTTTTCTGGAATGGCAAGATTCCGATCAGGGCCAGGAGACTAATCTACCAAGAATTCTGGAATCACACAAAGAAATACTATTCACAGAATGGCAATCACAGTTAATGAAGGCAGAAAGAGCGATTTTTAGATGCAAAGAAACCACTGGTAATTTGGTTGAATTAGTAAATAATACGCTTTATTTGTCTAATATGATTTCCCAATGTACTCCAGGCCAATTAACAACAACGAAGATGTTGGAGCATTCATGCTACCCAGAGCTGGAGAAAAATGGAAGATTAATCGCGGGGATCAACAGTTTAACATGGGATGCCTATTGGTTCTTCTTAGTGAAGCCGTACAGCCAAAGAGCCGCCTTAAAATGCCTCACAGATGCTATCGGGTATATCATACCCGATATTTAGGATGCCACCTTTGCTCCCCAACTTAGCTTGCGCCTCAACAGACCGCTAGAAGTGGAGCCGATGCTTGCGATAAGCCAGCTCAGGTTTAAAGGCAAGCAGCCCGAGTCATGATTCACATCACCGACTGCCAGATCGCCCCAAGGAGATAGATGGCATTTACTGATGCCAATTTAGTAGGATTTTGTTTCATAGATTTTTTTAGCTTAGTAGTATTTATAGACCCTTTCATGCATTTAGAAAGGGTCGTAAAGTTTTGTATATGACTTAAACCATGAAGTTGCACTATTGTACTTCAGGGATATTCTTTTATGAAACTGGACCAATTATTCTGAGTTTAATGAGGAAAGTTTTTATGGAAATGTGCACTACTGTCTTTGTTTAAAAACATTTCTGTGTTGAAGGAAGAATTGTGAATAGCGATTGATATCTGAGATTGACTAGCAACTCACATGGTACTATTATCTGCGTCTGTACTCATTCCTGTTATATGAATTGTTATATAAATGCTCTTGCTATTATCGCTTATATATATATATGTGTGTGTGTGTGTGTGTGTGCTTTTCACAGCATCCTTTATGCATCCCACTATTGGTTGTCTATAGCATGCTTCTCTTTCAATCGTATATATGTATCGATGATATAAATAATGAATGTAGTAATTTGTATTAATCGCTTCATTTTGAATATTCATATGAAGTAATCTTCAAATGATTGAATATCTCATGTTTATTTTACAAAGTCATCTATATGCCTGTTAAATAGATAAGGATTATTTAACGCTGCATTCTGAATGAATAAGTTGTTCCCGGGATTAGTATTAGTTTCCCTATTTTTGTTAATAGAATAAGCTAGTCGCCTATCATCAAAAGCAAACTATTCATCACCCATCCATCCCTTTTATTCATTATCGGGAAACTGGTCCCGTTATCTCCAGTCGGAGCCACCATTCCAAACGGAAAAGGAGCTGTACTAAGGTCCGGACCGGGTGGTTATCCCCCAATGTTGTTGCAGTGATTTTCGAGGCATCAACAGAAGGCCACTATGAAAATATCAAACTTCAAATTGGAGACTACCACCTAAAGACCCACATGTTTGCGATTAACATTGGTGGTTGTGACATTGTCTTGGGTGCTGAATGGCTTCGCACACTAGGCCCAATCAGAATGGATTTCTAGGAGTTATATATGAGCTTTAAGCAAATTGACCACATGCATATACTCCGTGGACTCCAACTAGGTGCTCCTTCTATCATCATCTCGCATCGAATGGAAAAGTTATTGAAAAAGGGCCATCATGGCGTTATCACCCAATTTAATGCCATCCAGACCATAGAGCCCACTACTTTTCATATTCATCTTGAGATGCAACATGTCTTAAACCGCCACCAACATGTATTTGACAAACCTAAAGAGCTTCCACCCTCTAGAGGGTAACATGATCATAACATCACTTTGGTCCCAGGGGCACAACCGCCAAATGTGCACCCATATCGATATCCTTTCGGCTAAAAGAATGAAATTGAAAAAATCATCAAGGAAATCCTTGAAGCCAATGTCATTCATCCTAGCATCAGTCCTTATTCATCACCAACGGTCATGGTGCTCAAGAAAGATGGGGAATGGCGCATGTGTCCAGACTTCTGGGCCCTCAACAAGCTCACTGTTAAAGACAAATTCCCTATCCCGGTTGTTGATGATCTACTTGATGAACTACATGGTGCTCAATTCTTTACTAAGCTAGATCTTCGCTCAGGATATCACCAAATATGCATGAAAGAAGTAGACATTCCCAAGACTGCTTTCCGAACTCATGATGGCCACTATGAATTCTTGGTCATGCCATTTGGTCTCTGTAATGCCCCATCCACTTTTCAAAGCCTCATGAATCACCTGCTGAAAGCATATCTCAGAAAATTTGTCCTCATTTTCTTTGATGACATTCTCGTCTACAACCTAACTTGGGAAAAACATCTTCAAAATGTAGACCTGCTCTTGCAACTACTCCGAAATCACAAATTATTTATCAAATTGTCCGAGTGCTCTTTTGGCATGGAAGAAGTCGAGTATTTGGGACACATTGTGGGTCGTGAAGGTGTCTGGGTGGATCCCAAAAAGATACAGGCAATGCAATATTGGCCCCAACCAAAAACCTTGAAGAGTTTGAGGGGATTCTTGGGTCTCACCGACTACTATCACAATTTTGTCCGCAATTATGGCTGCATTTCTAGACCCCTAACTAACCTTCTCAAGAAAAATTCCTTCATCTAGATTGATGCAACACAAAAGGCATTTATGGCTCTCAAATAGGCCATGTGTTCCACTCCCATATTGGCACTACCTGACTTCACCAAATCTTTTGTGATTGAATGTGATGCTTCAAGTACTGGTATTGGTGCTATCTTAAATGCAGGAAGGTCGACCCTTGGCTTTCACCAACCAACAACTGAGTAGGAAACTTCTGGGACAATCTACCTATGAGAAGGAGATGATGGCCATCTTACATGCAATAGATACTTGGTGACCATACTTATTGGGGTGACTTTTCCAAATCGACACAGACCATCAAAGCCTCAAATATTTTTTGGAGAAATGTCTATCCTCGCCCCAACAAAATAAATGGTTGGCCAAAATGTTGGTATATGATTATGAGATAATTTACAAGAAAGGGTGTGACAATTTAGTAGCGGATGCTTCATCACACCAATTTGAGGACAAAAGCACCTTGCTATCAATCTCTCTTCCCATCCCCAATTGGATTGAAGAAGCTCACAAGGAATGGTTTTCACACCCCTCTCTCTCCCAACTCATTAATAACTTGAGAGTAGATCCTAATTCCTCAGTTGGCTACTCTTGGAAGGATGAGATTCTTCACTACAAGGATAGAGTAGTTATATCGCCGACATCCACCCTAAAAACGAACATTTTGGTAGAGTTGCACTCGTCTCCCACTGCAGGCCATGCAGGCTTTCAGAAGAATTATGCTTGCACTCGTCATTCTTTCTTTTAGATAGGCATGAAAAATGGAATTCTTAATTTTGTAGTGTAATGTGATGTGTGTCAACGCCACAAAGGAGAAATAATCAAGTTACCAGGACCTTACAACCATTGCCAATCCCTGCGTTTGTCTGGACGAATGTTTCTATGGATTTCATTACTGGTATCTCGAAGTTAGGAAACAAATTAGTCATCATGGTGGTTGTGGACAAACTTTCTAAATATGCTCATTTTTGCGCTCTACCCACCCATTTACCCCCACTTTGGTTGCTCAAGCTTTCATGGACCAGATCTTGAAACTGCATGGTATGCCCACTTCCACTGTGTCTAATTGTGACCCGACTTTCACCGGTAACTTTTGGCAAGAAATTTTCAAGCTACAAGGCACACAAATCCAAGTAAGTATTTCCTATCATCCCCAAACTGATGGTTAAATTGAAGTAGTCAACAAATGTTTGGAGACATACCTAAGGTGCTTCATTTCAAAAAAGCAACATCAATGGGTACAATGGCTCCCTTTAGCTAAATAGTGGTATAATACTAACTATCATGAAGCCACCAATATGAATCCATATGAATTAGTGTATGGAAAACTCCCACCTTCACCTGTTTCCTATATCCCTGGATGCTCTAAGGTGCAAGTAGTGGATCAACTCCTACAGAACCGTGCTGCCATGCTAGCCTGTCTCAAAGATAATCTCCTCCAAGATCAAAATTGAATGAAGAAACAAGCAAACCAACATTGTTTAGAGTGAACATTTCAAGAAGGGGATCATGTATTCCTGCGACTACAACCATATAAGAAAGCATCGCTCAAAGAAAAGGGCTTCTAAAAATTAGCTCCAAAATTCTATGGACCTTATCAAATACTTCAATGCATTGGAGCAGTAGCCTACAAGCTGGCCTTGCCACCAACTTCAAAAATCCATCTAGTCTTCCATGTATCATGCCTCAAGAAAGTGGTGGGGAACAATTGCAGAATCCAAACCAGTCTACCTGAATTGGACGAAGAAGGTTCACCCTGGCTCCAACCTGAATAGGTCATTGATACACGAGAACGACATCTACACGCCACATGATCAAGGAAGTCCTCGTCAAGTGGAAAGACACCTCTCCAGAAGTTGCAACTTGGGAACCAACCACTATTCTTAAGCAATTTCCGCAGCTTCAGCCTTGAGGACAAGGTTGATTTTGATGGGGGAGGGCATGTTAGGGTCCAACCCTAACCCCTTTATTTATCTAATAGGGTCGAGTCATAGTTATAGTTAGTTAAAAAGTCAATCAATCCCATATTAATAATTGTAAGTGGTTGACCCACATTTAAGAAAGGGACCAAAGTTAGTTGCAAATGGGCCATGGTATTAGATGGATGGTATTGAGAGAACCATGGTAATGACCCATGGTATTGTATGTATGAATTCTATATAAAGGATAGAGACTCCCCATTGAGAAATATCGAGTCTTATTTTGTAATCGAGCTCTGCTTTGCTAGAGATTGCCCCCTCGAAGAGGCAAGTGAACATTGATTTCATCTCTGAATAATAAAATACTTGCTGTTTTTCTCATTTTGTTCTGTATTCTGGGTTGTATTTGTTCGCATATTTGGTATTATGGAATTTATTACATGTCAAGAGCATAACAATCAGTGGTCCCATCCAAGTCAGAACCATGTTGCTCTTATTCAAGAAAGAAGTTAAGACTGGTTCCAAATCATTGTACCCAGATGCTATGGAGGCTAGAGTTCGCTTCCACCCTGGCACCATCATGCAATTTGGGGATGTCATCACATAGTACCAATCTTGACATTGATATGTGATCGAGAAGCATTAAGTGGAAATTCTCGAGCTAGCGTGTCCCCAAACTCAAACATCGTAGTGTTTTTTCTTGTTAGGCTATGAAGTTGTCTCTACCCCTATTTTGTCCTATATGGGTATGAGCGTAAATGTAATATTATTTGTAACTATGTTATAAGTGAAATTCCAAGTGCCAATATTGGAATATGAAAGGTCATCATTTAATGTAATGTATTATTTTGTGAAGAAGTTGAAGAGTCATGAGGGTAATCCAAAGGTCACAAAGGGGAGTTGAAGAGTCACCTCCTCTTGTTATAAATAGAACCTCATAACTCATGTAAAGGGCTTTTGGGAGCCAAGATTTTGGCTAGGATTAGGCTTAGAAAGAGCTTGGAAGTATTGTGAAGAGCCTTGGCTTTTCCATAGCATAGAGTGAGTATACTTCTTTGAAGGAGTAGGTGTTCTTGACTGTAGTGTTCTACTATTGGGGCTAGTGGTCACCAATGGTGTATGTATGGATGGAACTTTCACTTATAATAATAAAATCAAAGCCAACACACTTTCATGCATATGTTGTTAATATAGTAGGATTATTCTTGTTGTATTGGAAATGTATGTTATTTAACTTATGCATACGCTTATGAACTATTTTGTTTGCATTTGTATGAATCTTGTTGAATGCGTTTTGTTGGATTAACTCATCACTTTAACTTGTGGACTATCCCACATCTTATCTTGTGATGTCATTATGCTCGTGTGTTTCTTTCAAGCTGCGTACTAGTACATGCTTCTAAGGGGCACACTTCCTTTCCCCTTCGT
The DNA here is from genome assembly GCA_000404065.3 of Pinus taeda. Classification (NCBI taxonomy): domain Eukaryota; kingdom Viridiplantae; phylum Streptophyta; class Pinopsida; order Pinales; family Pinaceae; genus Pinus; species Pinus taeda. The sequence continues at coordinate 61,280 of APFE030133191.1, forward strand.
GTGTTGGAACCTTCATGCATCGCATTTGACTTGCCGTAGGGTCACACACTTGCTCTTACCCAAAGATATCATACTTTCCTCTGCGCTTTTCCGTGGTCAAGGCATAACATTACCACCCAATGCTGGGAATCCTACTCCGAATGGTGTGAGGTCTAGTTGGGACTTCATATTAGGGAGATCCACTAAATGTTGGTGGGTCTAGAACCATCAACATTTATGGTTCTAGAAGGAGGGCCAGATGACAAGCTGATCCCTTGAAGTTTGTTTTGAATTTCTGCACATATTTGATGACTTCTTCCTGAATCATACCCCCGACATGTCTTTCTAGAGACATAAAATTACAAGTGCTGACAAATATCATTAATGACTTGTCACATCTTAAATTTGATGGTGAGGGTGGAACAACCTTGCTTGAGCATACTGATCATTTTCTTCAGTTTTGTACAGAGCACATTATCCCCCTTGAGGATGTTGGCTTAGTTGTTTATTCTCATGTTCTAAGGGCGTGTAAGGAAATGGTGTAACACATTGACCGATGCCTTCATACAATCTTTCGAGCATCTTGTCACAAAATTGTCTCACACTTTGGACTTGTTTGATCATAAACATTTGGGCAAGAAAATTTTAAAATTATGAAAATCACCTGATGAATCATTGCATCATTTTCAAATTTGTTTTATTCATTTGTGTTTTGAATATCCGAAACATGAAGTTGATTGGAAGTTTTTGACATGAAGATTCCAATATCTTATTCACATTTGAGAAAATCCACGTGAGTTATAATCTTTTGAGTTGCTGCCAACATACCTCGGTGTTATAGCTTCTAAATCTATGACAGTCAAGGTTGTTGTTCCAAGTGACCCTCCATCCTCCTCTCATCAAACAACTCTAGTTCCGCAGGTTGAGGTAGGAGAACTTGAAAATTCGTTTGTTGATCTACCACCAGCTTTTCTTACCTCACATACTCAGAGTTTCAGCGCAGGATTGGACTTTCAATTTGATGATTGTGATGAAGTGTTATCTCCTTGTCCTCCATCCTTTACTACTTCCGATCCTCTGGATTGTGATTTGTTGTGTTCACCTGTTTCAAATCTCTCTTGTGATGTTCACGAGGATCAAGTTTTGGATGGAGTTGGTGTTGAGCAACCAACTTGCGATATCATTCACAATGATTATGTGGGGGAGCCCATAGATGAAAAATAATCTGCGACGAAGCATGATTCTCTTCCTTCCATACCTCTCCTTCATCATTTTGACATTTCCCACGATTTTGTCATTTTTGTTGAATCTTTTGAAAATTTGGTTCCTGATGGTGTTACTGCCTCCGATCATTCAAAAAACACGAGGGATGTCAGCTCTTCATCTACTCTTGATGTTACTAATACCTCATCTCATCTTTCTAAAAACTTAGAGGGTGAAATTTATCATTTTTCATCTTCCCTTCTTTGCGATTCATCAAATCATGAGGATGCCTTCGTTTATGATTTGAACTTTCTGATTATGGTTGTCACGACCTCTTCATTGATTCATTTGGTCACGATTCTGATTTTTCCACTGCTAATATTTCCTAGCCACCAATATGTGATGATATAACTACTGATGAGTTGGAACTTCTCCAAGCTGTCGAGGCACTTCAACCCGAGTTAATGGTTATGTCAGGTTCTCGTAGTCTTGAGGTTATTTCCACTTCCAATTAGAACAGTGTTGAATCTTTTGAGGCTCCTCATCACCCTATAATTCATATTGAAAATCAATCTATCTTACAATTGTTGGACCCTCCATCTATATTACGCGATCTTGTTGCTCAGTCATTGGAGGAGTCGTATGTGGTGAGAATTGTTTCAAAACAAAAAAAGTCTTCTTTCTTCATGTTCACTCACCTTCGGAGTTCAAAAGTGCATGCCTGCTTGTCTTTGGCTCGCAAGGTGTTTGGACACCATGGTACATCCATAGAGTTCCTTTCATGCACTTTCCATTTTTACTTTTCTACGGGTGCATTTAAAATTCGAGCTTTTTGGTTTGTATTGAATTATCTTTATTGCTTGTTGGTATGGTTGTATATCTTTCTTGACATTCATGCTCTCGCCTACATGGGCCAACCAATGCGCTGATGACTGCATTGGAATTATCACTTTACGTAAGTTGGCCTATGTTTTGCTTAGGTTAGGAGTAGGAGTAGTTGTTTTCTTTTCTTGTTTGTTTCCGTGATTTGCTTTACTTTGTTTTTCTTGATCCAGTTTCTTTCCTTTGTTTGTTTTCTTTTGCAAATGTAGGTTAGTTTTGGCATGAAACTCTGTTTCGATTCTTAGATAAGCAGGGTGAAGTTTAAGAGGAAATTGTACTGCTATCAAAACTTGGTTATCTGCCTATTCCCTCTCTTTATGTGAATCTTGCATTTCTTTTAGTCGATGATACCCTGGTAGAAAATACATTCCTTTTGGAAAGAGTCATGGTGAAATCACAATGCTTACATTTTTAACTAGTACTACCTACTCTATTTGGTCTTCTATTTTTGGTTAAGCCTTGTCAACTAAGTTGATTAGAGTAAGGAGAGGGGAAAAACCTTGAAAGTATGTTAGAGGTATATATAAACATCCTTATATAAAGGAACAACATCTTCTGTTCTCAATAAGTCGGGATCCCTCTTCTGCCCCGTGAAATAAATAAGTGCCTATGCATAGTTCTTTAAACAAATGAAAATTAAAAAAAAGAAGAATAAAATAAAGGGCAAAAGAAGAGAAAGGCTTCATGCACAGAGAGGTGAAGCAAGTAACTCCACCGAGGTACTATCCAGGCTCGCTGGTAGCGGAGCAATGCTTATGTTCCTGAAGTGACTCCACTAGGGCACTGTCCAAGCCTGCCGGTAGCAAAGCAACACCAGAGATGAAACTAAAACTCTAACAACCTATTTTACTTGTGCATCTATATACCCTTCATCCCCAATAGAAACAACTCAGTTTGACTTGGCTTGGTATGTGTGTTTCCGATGAAGAGAATGGTAGGTATTATATCTTTATCTCAAAATAAGTGAATAAGCTATGATAATCAAAGAAATGAACAATACTTCTATAAGAGTCAGACTCACTTTTGTTATAGAAATATTTGGGCACTGCAACCCCAATCTCATATGTCCATAAACCAAGGGCTTATAAGCCCCTAAAAGTGTTGTTACACACCCTAAAGGAACAAGGTCAGCTGATTACATCTTCTCCTAGAAGTTCTCCTTGAAAAACTACTTAGAACTGGTCAAAACTGGACCATACAGACATCTCAATGCTAAGGGTGCGATGCATCTCACCTACTACATGCAGAAAGTGCGCTGCATATTGAAAAACCCTTCTGTAGGGTGCGATGAGTGAGAGTAGACAAATGGCAGAGGCAGTTGGCTAGGTGGAAACCCAGAGAATCTTCTAGAAACTGCCCATTTGACAATTGCCTCTCCAAATTCGCCCAGGGATGAGTAAGAGATCATGAAATCTCCAAGTGGAACCAAGAAGTATCAGAGAAATGACACTAATCAAAAACCCAAAAGTTGACTCACCCACCTGCAAACGTCTATGTATGGATCCCTCATCCTAGATATCCAGGGGCTGGAATTTTGTATCTTGTAAGGAAGTGCTATTGGTTTCTCTATGGAACATCATAGTGTTTGGTGATCTAACTTTTCATGAGGTGAAGAATGGATTTCATGCTGGGAAGATGGTTCTAGGTCAGATCAACGGGTTGTAATCCTCTCTTTTACTACTTCTATCAATAAAGCTATTTGAGTTTTCCTCCATATTCTTGTATATCTCTGAATCTTGTATTGATATATGCATTTGTATGGTTAATATATATCTAATCCTATATTTTTTATGGTTATAGATCTCTATGCTTTGATGGTATTGTGTTTCTTTGACTCTACAGGTCTTCTTTGAAGCGGGACAAGTAAGGAAGGAGTGGCATAAATTTGTCAAAGGGGAGAGGAAATAAGCAATGAGCCAAGCGAAAGACTGAGGTTGGTACTCTCTGCTTCTCTCTCATCTATTTCTCATAAGGGGAAACACAAGTGACTTTAGTTTGTTTGTTTCTAAGATAGCTACCTGTCTTAGTGGGACTAGCAGCTCTGAATGGACACTAGTTTTCTCGATAACAGCTTTGCATGAGACAAGGTCCATACAAAGAGCTAGATTTCTACCAGTGTGTTGCCAATGTTGTAGCGGATACAACTACCCTCTAAAATTTTGCCTATGCTTTGATTTTGGAGCCTTCCTTACTATCCACAATAGATCATCTCACACTGATCTAGGTTTACTTGCTTCAAGTAACTTATATTTTCATTTTGGCTTGTGTTTGCTTACTTAGTTGATGTTCCAACTCACAAGCTGATCTCCTAACTTGGCCCCACAACAATTCTGGGCTTGCCCCCATAAAATGCGCAATCCTGGAGGGCAACCAACCTTAATGATGGGAATTGTGTAGTCCTAACTGGCAGTCAGCCTTGAGCTCAGAAAATACATAGTCATGGAAGGAATCCCAACACTGAGCCTAGAAAATGTGCAACCCTCACTAAGCTCAGAAACTACGCAGTGCACATGAAGTTGGAAAGTTGCCTAGTTCCCTAGAACTGTGCTGTCTTTCTTGGAAATATGCATGGAAAGTTCCCCTTGGAAAAGAAAGGAAACTAAAGGGAAAAAAGCATCCCTAGGAAATAGAGATCTATTTTTAGCATCCCGAAGGAGGCACTCTCACTATTTTTAGAAACTTACACTAAGTGTTGCATTTTCCTTGACTTTAGGCATGCGTGTCATAAATTCCAATTTGCTCAATTTTGTAATGGATGCCTCTAAATCTCATTTGTACATTCGATCATCAATCTCTAACATTCCCATGGAGATCAAGGAACCTTCAGAGCATTGTCATCGCTTTTCCAAGTGAGTTTTTCTTTTATTGCTTTTGGCCACTTTTCTGTCGCTTTTTGTCATTTGGCTTGTGTGAGTGTTGTTTCACTTGTTTTTGTTCTTGGTTAATGTCGTTTTAACTTGCTTTAGCTTGTAGAAGTGTTGTTTCAGTATGCCATTTGCCTTTCACAAGTGTCGCATTGATTTTCTTATTTTTGCACCAATGGTCATTGTCTCAATGACTCTCCTCACATACTTGAGTTTCTACACTTGTTTTCATCGATTTATCCTCACTTAGTCAAATCTCAACTCAAGCTCGCATTATCACTAAGTTCTGCTAGTTTTTCACACATCCATCAGAAAAATCTGCACTTCCCTTGGCCATATTTTTCCTTGCCCAACTGGGCACTGCGCAATCCTAAGGCTCAAGCTCCAAGCTTGTTCTCTAGAACTGCGCAATGCATAGTACAGGCTTGCTCCAATTGCGCATTACAAAGTTCCATGGTTCATCTTGTTAGCCTTGGCCACTGAGAGTGCAGTGTCTCCTAGGATTTCCCCAGGCTGAAGTGTGCATTATGTAGTCTCAAGCCTTAGGCTTCACCCTTGGCTGTTGGGATTGCCCAATGTACAATTCCCACAACCCATTAGTCCCTCTTATAGGTTAAAATTGTGCAATCCCTCTCATAATATGCCCTGATTGTTTCTTGATCATGTTGTGAAGTTAGATTTGCAAGAGCTAATGTTTGCTTTCCATGAGTGTCCTTTTTGTCCCACAAGTACCATACTCGTGAAGCACTTCTCTCCAGCAGTCATTATTACCATGGAACCAAAGAGAGTTTCTTCAAGAGATACCACTAAAAGCAATAATGGGGAAGCATTTGAGCAAGCACCAATTAACTTTCCAATATATGTGGACACTCAACTGTTCATAGAAAAGGAGTCAACACTAACATGGTAGCAAGTCTAGAAGTAGTAGCAGAAGGCAACAATCCAATACAAGATAACGGAAAGAGAAAGTTGCTGAAAAAATAGAGGGAGAACAAAGCTAGAGATTGAAATAATATTCAATCTTCATGTAGGCAACTTTGGCAGCATAAGCAAAAGGAAGCAGGGGATACAAAGAGAAGAGTGGAGGAAGAGAGAAAAATAGAGCTTGTAGGTAGCATAAATGAGATCGAAGCAAGTAAAACAAGAACCGAAGGAAGAACCAGAGCTAAGGAAAGAATAGGAAGAGAAGCATAAGCATGGATAAGAATAAAGGCAAGACATAATGACAAAATGACAAAAGAAATAACATCGATTTAAGAACAAAACCAACCAGCAACAGAGGGAAAGAGCAAACAGATGTAGGACCAGGATCTTGCTTAACCAATCGAATATTTGATTGAAGTTGCAGACATGGAGTTGGGACCAGAACCGTAGGATGAAGATATTGATCTGATGCTGAATGCCCTGTAGGTCACGATCCAACCTATACCACTTCCTACAACAGATTTATCCCCGAGCGATGATCCTGCATCACTTGCATTAATTAGAGAAAGGGTGATAGTGGTGGACACTAGTAGGAATCAAAATGCCATTTCCGAAGCTAACTTGGCCTTCATGGGTACGAAAAGATCAAACAATCAGTATTTGAAGGCCAAGAGTAAGCAATTGATACATAATCTACAGATTTCCTGGCAAGGGATAGAACAACTCTGCGGAGCAATGTAGAATGTAGCTCCCGCATAGGTCTGCTTGGGGTAAATGAGAGTAATGATACTTGGTGAGGTATCAACACTTAAATAGACCATGTGGGACCTCTATGAGGAGCTCATGACCATACATAAGGTAATTTTCCACTTGCATATCTTGAAGCAATAGAGCAAGGAATTTGTCAAGAATCCAAGGAATGTGCAAACTGCCATCACCACCATTCAAGAATGGACAATGTGATATAAAGGGGAACCGCTTACTTTGGTAAAGAAGATGAATCCGTAGGCAAAAATAGGGAAGGCAAGAGTTTTAATGTTGATACATAACAACAAGAAGCTCGCCTCATTCATTGGAAATATTCAGGCCTCATATGTACGGTTGTACAACAATTTGGATTTCATGGTGAGAACCCACAAGATCCCATCAACCAGCTCACTTACTGAAGCTAAACACAAACACCAAATCAGGTAGGAGATTGAAGAGTACTTGGAGTAGCTGAGATAGGTTGCCACCAAGGAGGATTTAGAGTTGAATAGATGGAACATGAAAAAAAACATCGGTGGTCCCACCCAAGTTGGAACCATGATGCTCCTGTTCAAGAAAGAAGTTAAGACTGGTTCCAAACCATTGTACCCAAATGCTATGGAGGCTAGAGTTTGGTTCTAGCCTAACACCATCATGTAGTTTTGGGGATGTCATTGCACAATACTGAGCTTGGCATCAATATGTGACCGAGAAGCATCAAGTGGAAGTTGCTAAGCCAGAGTGTCCCCAAACTCAAGCATCATAGTGTTTTGTCTTGCTAGGTTGTCAAGTTGTCTCTACCCTATTTTGTCATATATGGGTATGAGTGTAATGTAATCTTATTTGTAATTATATTATAAGTGAAATTCCAAATGCAAATATTGGAATATGAAAAGTCATCATGTCATGTAATGTAATGTGTTATTTTGTGAAGAAGTTGATTCATGAGGTTAATCCAAAAGTCACAAAGGTGAGTTGAAGATTCACCCCCTCTTGTTATAAATAGAACCTCATAACTCATGTAAAGGGCTTTTGGGAGCCAAGATTTTGGCTAGGCTTAGGCTTAGAAAGAGCTTGGGAGTATTGTGAAGAGCCTTGGCTTCTCCATAGAATAGAGCGAGTATACTTCTTTGGAGGAGCAAATGTTCTTGATTGTAATGTTCCACTATTGGGGCTAGTAGTCGTCAATGGTGTATGTATGGATGGAAATTTCACTTATAATAATAAAATCAAAGCCAACATGCTTTCATGGATATGTTGTTAATATAAAAGGACTATTATTGTTGTATTGGAAATGTATGTTATTTAACTTACACATATTCTTATGAAATATTTCGTTTGCATTTGTATGAATCTTGTTGAATGCGTGTTGTTGGATTAACTCATCACTTTAACTTGTGGACTATTCCAAATCTTAGCTTGTGATGTCATTCCACTAATGTGTTCCTTTCAAGATGCGTACTATTACAGGATTCCAAGGGGCACACTTACTTTCCTCTTCGTGTGTTGGAACCTTCATGAATCACACTTGACTCTCCGTAGGGTCACACACTTGCTCTTACCCAAAGTTATCATACTTTTCTTTGCTTGTTTCCATAGTCAAGGCATAACATAACCACCCACTGCTGGGACTCCTACTCCAAATGGTGTGAGTTCTAGTTGGGAATTATTATCGGGGATATCCCTTGAATGTTGGTGGGTCTAGCACCATCAACAATATCACAAAGTTGATTCCTTAAAGGAATATTTTGACCAATGTTGTTGATTGAGTACAAATTAATAAGGGTATCATATAATTCCTTTGATGCAGCCAATTCTGAAACAAATGGGATTAAATTTTCCTTGAGAGATTCAAATATAATTCTTTGAGCCTTGAACACACCCTTCTTAAGCTTCACTTTTTATTCACCATCATCATCATCTTCATCATCTTCATCATCTTCATCTGGTTGAGGTACTTTTCCTTGGACATATTGAAAAACATCATGTTCTTCTAGGACAAGATCAATCCTCTTCTTCCATGATTTGAATTTAGATGTGCCTTAAATTTTGTTGCATTCCTTGTAAGTGGGATCCATTTTCTTAGAAATATTGGACATATAGATAAGAGACTTCTTCCTTGAGAGAGAGAGCGAGAGAGAGATTCAACAAGGCGTGATCTTCAAATTTATTTCTTCACTAAAGCTCTCATACCATGTTGAAAAATCAAGTGCAATATAGATTAGCACTAATTCTAAACATGACAATTACTTATGATGATTATATGTCTTCTTTTAGCATTCACAACTTCTTCATCAAGCAATTATACTTTAGAAATTAAACCATGCAAGAATAAGAAAAGCAGAGACCATAGTCCATAGAATCAACATAATATTTACCTTAGGAAAACCCACTTTGGGAAAAAATACAACAATTCTTTCCTTAGAGAATAAATTGAACAAGATATATCAAATTCAAGACTATGGACAACCTAACCAACAAAGACATCCACCAAGAATCCAAGTAGAACCCTCCTCAAACTGTCTACAACAAATATTTGACTTCCACAAGAATTTAAACTTGACCACAAAGATGACACAACGAATTTGACTTCCTTTCCAAAGATTATATGTTACAAATATTGACCCCTTTTCATAAAAATGAATGATAGAGTCTCATCCCATTTTCACATAGATGAACCATAGAGTTTTCACCCCTTTTCACAGAGATGAACTATAGAGTCTCGACCCATTTTCACAGAGATAAACCACAATGTCTCAGCCTCTATTCACAAATAGTAATCATAGAAGTTTAAATCTATTTTCATAGAGAATAACCACATTTATCTTAGCCCTTTCCATAGAGAATGGACCATAGAATATTTGGATTGTGTTGAAAAGTGTGCAACAAGAAATGCTTGTTGAGAATGCAACAAGATGATGGAGCTTAGTGGAAAGGAGTCGCCTTCACTAAGTGGGCCCGCAGGCTATTTTTGGCGCAAGTCTATTTTTAGACTATGTCTATTTTTAGACATATGGATCATGTCTATAGATTGCAGGTTGCTGTTTATGGATGATTGATCAAATTGGAAAAATAGATGGACTCTATTTTTAGATCATAACGGAGTGACAGCTCAGTCTAAAAATAGAAAAGTCAAATATTATTAGCTCACAATAATATTTAGACTATAAACTTTGTCTTATTCTCTTGGAGCACTTCAGGATGAGCTACGAATTTGGTACATGCAGATCCCAGAAGGAAATACATGGTTACCTATGGGATGACTAATATTGCATGAAGGAATTCAGTTAGAACTCAAGTGAGTTGAGTTTAGTGGACTGGAGGTGCAGTTGATGGAGTTGTGTTCAGTTTAGCTTTGTTAAACTGGTTGTATTTAGTCTAACTGGCGAATAGACTAGAGATGAGTTGGGTGAATTAGTTATAAATTAATTCACAAGTTATTAACTCATAATACAACTAATGAATACATCAGTTAACTCAGTTGCATGTCAGTGCATGTTCAGTTCAACAGGGACAGGTGGTAGAGAATCAGATTGCTATCAGTTGTGACTATAGTTGTGCACCAGATCTTGCACAATCAAGGGATTGAGTATGCCAATGAGTTTGCCCACATATTTGCCCACATTGTAGCTTGTGCTCACATGATTTTGCCAAGTAAATACGAGTTTGCTTGAGCCATTATCATTCATTCTCATGCAGGTATTGAGCAGGTGGAGGCAGGCAAGCAGTGGAAGAGATTTGGAGATCAGATCTGAGTTGTATTGTGTGTAACAGAGGTGGAGATACTTGTGAGAAGTATTATGCTGTGTAATGTTACATGACTCAATCATTAATATACAGATAGTTGGGGTTTTTTAGCGAGATGCTTTCCCCGGGATACATACTGTGTTAATGTGTGAATGCTCTTGATGTTTTATTGTTATTGATGCTGCTATATTGATGATCAACGTAGAGGAGGTTATGTATTGTGTATGTTTTCCGCAATAGTACATGATCAGGATAATCTCTGTTGAATATGTGTTAAATTATTCAAAATTTCTACATGGTATCAGAGCTGCTTGATTTGTAGAAGAGATTTTTACAGGATATCAAGCGAGGATTGATCATCAGATCTATTATTCAGGAAGTGACTATGTTTTATTTCTTCAGGCAGAGTCTGTAATCGGCCAGGTAGCCTCTGGATTCATCCTTCTTTTGGAAGGTGAGATATCCGGTGAATGCCCATACAGTCGATCTCTGTACAAGAAATACTTCGTTCTCACGAATTTTAGATCGGAAGCAGTTGATTTTTTTTGAGCTGGTGGAATGGCACTCAAGGATAAACTCAGAAACATCTAAGTGTGAGAATGGAGACAGTATGCCCCAGTATCTCACGAAGTTCACCCAATGCCGGGATGAGCT
>APFE030133195.1:0-51575 GCA_000404065.3 Pinus taeda
TATCACTCCAGAAGAAGCATGGAGCTCAATTAAACCAGATGTAAGTCACTTTCGTGTTTTTGGAAGTGAAGCATTGGGCCCATATTCCAGATGAGAAACATAAAGCTTTAGAACCTAAGAGTGAAAAATGTATTTTTGTTGGATATTCTGAAGATGTCAAAGGATATAGACTTATTCCACTTAAGCCCAAAAATGTTATCATTAGAAGAGATGTAAAGTTTGCTGAAAATATATCGGCCTACGAGCCTAGTTCGGTGAATGTGCCACCTCTCTCTATCTCTTCTACTTTTGAACATATTTCTTCTTCAGATGATGACAGCGAGGATGACAATCCTCCCCCACCTTCTCAGGATCCTCCTTCAACTCCTCAGCTTCCAAAATGGGTCCGTGCTACTCAGGATGCAGCAGGTGCTCTTGTCGGTGATCCTACAGATCAACATCACACACATTCTCAGTTAGATAGAGCCTCTTCTTTACTGGCTCAAGCTTCAGCGAATCATGATCCTGACACCTTGCAGAAGCTTCAGGCCATCCAGATTAGGACACAGCTATGAATGAAGAATATTGTTCATTATTGACAAATGATACATGGGATCCTGTTCCTCTCCCAAAGGGACGAAAACTTGTTAGATGCAAATGGGTTTACAAAACCAAGTATGGCATAGATGGAAAAGTTGATAAACATAAAGCTCGTCTTGTTGCTAAGGGTTTTTCACAAGTTGAAGGCATTGACTATACTAAAACCTTCTCCCCTGTTGCCAAAATGAACTCTATCCGCCTTGTTCTTTCCCTTGCTGCCTCTTTCAAATGGCAAGACCATCAAATGGATGTTAAATCTGCCTTCTTTCATGGAGACTTGCATGAAGAAATCTATATGGAACAACCTACTGGCTTTATACAAACAGACTCCAGCCTTGTATGTCGACTTAAGAAATCCCTTTATGGTCTCAAGCAAGCCCCTCGAGCTTGGTATGCCAAAATGGATAGCTTTCTATTAGAAACTGTCTTTTCTAGGTGTCATTCTGACAATACTGTCTACACCAAGAAAGTGGACAAGTCTCTTATCATTCTTGTTCTTTATGTTGATGATCTTATCCTTACTGGTAGTGATCCCAACCTTATAAACCATGTGAAGTCCAACCTTAAAAAGAAGTTTGAAATGACAGACTTAGGACACATGCATTATTTTCTTAGTCTTCAAGTCTTGCAATCCAAGGAAGGTATTTCCCTTTCCCAGTCCAAGTATGCCTGTGATCTTCTACGCTATTTTCACATGGAAGACTGTAAGCCAGCCCCTTCTCCCTTTCAATTTGGAGCCAAACTTTCAGTCACTTGTACTTTCCCTGAAGTTGATGCTACCTTATACCATCAACTTGTAGGGAAACTTTTGTATCTGACCCATACTCGTTGTGACCTTTCCTTTGTTGTTGGCCTTATTGCTCGTTTTATGCAAAACCCACATGAAAGTCATTGGAAAGCAGCTAAAAGAATACTTCGTTATGTTCGAGGTACAATTCAATTTGGGATTCATTACAGTGCAAAAGCATCTCCTCTATTTGTTGGTTTCACTGGTTCCGATTGGGTTGGTGACCCTGATGATCGAAAGTCTACTGTAGGTTATGTGTTCACTCTTGGTTCAGGACCTGTTACATGGGCTTGCAAGAAACAAGGTGCCATTTCTCTTTCTTCAGCAGAAGCAGAATATCGTGGTGTCGTAGAAGCTAGTAAGGAGGCCCTATGGCTTCGTCAAATCCTGTCAGAGTTTGACTTTCAGCAGCAGCATCAGACTACACTTTGGTGTGATAATCAAAGTGCCATTGAACTATGCAAAGATCCAGTCCAACATCAGCGCAGCAAACACATTGAACTGCACATGCACTTCATCAGAAAGCTCATTCATGACCATGTTCTTGAAGTGAAATATTGTTCAACAGATGATCTTTCCAAAGGCTCTCACAGAGGTGAAGTTTACTAAACTTCAATTTATGGTTGGAATTCAGGAAGTTGTCACTAAGGGGGGGTAGGCTCTAGTGCCTCCTTCCTTCTCCTATTGTCATATTTGTACATCCTTCAATCCTATCCCAAGTTGTTCTTAAGGGGGGATGTTAGGATATTCCGACACATAGGAAATAGTTAAGTATAACTTGGTCTAGTGTAGAGTTAGGTAAAGTGTGTTTCTTTACTATGTACTTTTGTAACTTACAAGCCGACGGTCACGATATGTTCTAGACATGAAGTGATTCGACGGTTCATTCTCTCATCGGTATTATCGACACTTGATTCGTGGCTTAACACCCGATTGGTCCATGATCTCTATTTAAAGATAATGGAGGGTCATTTGTAGGTTAACCGTTCTTGAGAGAAGCTTATGTAAATTTTCATTCTTTTATTAATAAATTGCCTGAAGTGGTCGCGTCGGCTCAGGCTGTGGACTGTTTCCCTCTTTGAGGGTTTTAACCACGTCAACAATACTAGTGTATTGATCTGTGATCTGTTTGTGAGCGATGTCCTTTGGTGTTCTGTCTGGGGAACTTATCCTGTAAATTCCTACACCATTGACTTTATATAGACCTTCACATCTTAATCCCAGAGTGAATGCATCTCTCAAGCTAGATCTCATCGACCAAGTGAGAACTTTACCATTTATAAAAGCAACTTCCATTCTTTTATCTTCTAAAAGTAGATATGGATACAAGATTCTTCTTTAAACCAAGTGTGTATAAAACTTCTTGAAGTGTCATAGTTTTACCTTGATCCAGATGGAAAGAAACAAAACCAAATACCTTTATCAACATGTTTATCAACATCTTGTAAAGTGTCACGAAGCCATAACGGTCTTTTTTTGGCAAGAGGATCACATGAAGGAGGATCCAAAGGGTCCATGGGCTCCATGGGTTCATCAACAAGATCAGTTTCAATCTCAAGATCTTCTTGTATTCCAAATACATCATCTTGTTTATAAACATTAGCGGGAGGAAGAGGAGTATCTCTTTTCTTTCCAAGGGTTGCATCTTCATCAAATGTTACATCCCTGCTAAATTATATATTTCTTTGTCCATGTACATATTTTCTATAAGCTTTAGAATTCTCACAATAACCAACAAATGTACCTTTCTTTCCTGAAGCTTCCAGCTTGTTCCTCTTTTCTTTTGGAACATGGAAGTAGACACGACATCCAAAGATCCTCAAGTGCCCCACCTCGATCCTTTCACCAGTGAAGACTTTTTCAGGAGCTTTGTTGTTTTTGGCACGGCGAGGGGATTTATTTTGAACATAGACAACTGTGCTAACAACTTCTCCCCATAAGATCTTTGGTAATTTTTTATTATGCAACATAGTTTTGACTGCTTCCATGATAGTTCTATTCTTTCATTCAGCCACACCATTTTGTTATGGGTTTTATGGTACAGTCGTCTCTTTCCTGATTCCAGCTTCTTTGCAGAAGTCAATGAAATCATTGGAAGTGAACTCTCCTCCATTGTCAGATCTGAAGATTTTGATCTGCTTTCAGGTTTCTTTTTCTACCAGATCTTTGTAGTTTTTAAACATGTTAAATGCTTGACTTTTACTTTTCAAAAAATAAATCCATCTCTTGCGAGAAAATCATCTACAAACATTATATAAAACAAGTAGCCACCAAGAGAAGTTACAGGCATAGGTCCACATAAATCTGAGTGTACAAGATGAATTACCTGATTGGTTCTACTTTTGCTCAAAGGAAATGATACCTATACTTGCGTTCCACTTGCGCACCATTGGAAAACTCCATCATGATCTGCTCTAATCTTCAGCTTTCCGGAAACCATCTTTCTCACATGAGGTAATGCTTTATAGTGCATATGAGTGAACATTTGGTGCCAAAGTTCACTTTGATGATTACTATCACGGATCAGTGCATGGATTGGTCTTCCATTGACTTTATACAGACCTTCACATCTTGATCCCAAAGTGAATGCATCGCTCAAGCTAGATCTCATCAGCCAAGTGAGAACTTTACCATTTATTGATCTGAAATGAGTGCCCTAGCTACTAATTCAGATTTCAATTCAATTCATCTCTCAATTCTCCACTAAAACATAATGGAAAATTGGCTTACAATATTCATTCTCATCATTGCTTAAAGACATACAAACCAAAACATATGCAAACTATAGTAAGCAATCAAGATAGAGACATGACACAGACAATTTGATAACGGAGTTCACCAGAACCTCCCTGGCTACCTCTCCGGGTCCATCAACCCATGAACCTGCTTTAATGATTCTTGAAGGAGCCTTGAAGAAGCTCTCCACAAGCTCTCTTCTCCTCTTCTTGATTACCAAGAAGGGTTTTTAAAGGCTCTCCATCTAAACAACCTAAATATTTTTATAGAGACAATATCTCTCAAGATCCCCTTTGATTAGGACCTTTGCATATCTCAAGGGAATTGGTTGGAACAAATCTCTCAACCATCCTTAAGGATCTCAACTTCCTCCACGGGACTCTCCTTGAGACTAGGGATTGCAAGCCCACATGGCTTTTCTCCAATAATCCCTTTTTTTTAATTAAAAAAATACATTATTATGAATATCTTATCTCATATGTTAATTATTTTACATGGCCATTTTTCCCAAATACCAACAAGAATATTTTCCAAGCCTATGAAGACATATGAACTTCATTCCCTTTGTATTAGAAAAACTCCATGTGAGTTCTTTGTTGGCCGGACTGTGTTGGTTGTATCTGAGGCTGACCGGAACATGTCAACATTCGAGGATCCTCCTAAATCATTTATGAAAGCAACTTTCATTCTTTTATCTTCTAAAAGCATATATGGATACAAGATTCTTCTTTAAACCAGGTACATATAAAACTTCTTGAAGTGTCATAGTTTTACCTTGATCCAGATAGAAAGAAACAAAACCAAATACCTTTATAGGATATGTAGAGTTATCTCCAAGAATGATTTTCAAATTTGTCTCCCTCTCAACCAAATTTGAGAACACTTCCTTATACCAGTAAAGTACCTCCAGGCACCACTATCAACCAATTACAAGAATCTGCAAAAGACGATCCAGAAAGAGCAGAAATAAGGAAGTATTTTGATTTTGTTTCAACTACATTGTTATCATACCCAGGGTTCCTTGAAGAACAGTAGCCTTCTTTACGAGTCGAATGAGCCTCTCTTTTTCTTCTATACTCAAAGTTGTTGGTACAATTGTTGTAGTTGGATCTCGGTGTTCTTTTGGTTTTTGGACAGTCACAGTGATAGTGACCATGCTTATGGAAACTGTAGCATTGGACCTTTGATAAGTCTTTGTTCCATTTGAAGGAATTGTTGGATCTGGAAGCAAAGCTTTCTCAAGTAGCGATGGCCTCTTCTTCCTTTTTTGCTTCTTGCTTTTGACAACAAAGCGAGTAGGTTCTCCCTCATGCTTGGGAATTTTTCCTCTGGAAATCATTTGGGCTTCTTCTTGACTACAGTTTCCCAAGAGCTCATCAAATGTCAGAAACTTGTCATTGTTGTTGATGGTGGTAATAAAAGTTTCCCAAGTTGGAGAAAGACCTCCAAGTGTAATCAACACAAACTCCTTATCAAATATAATTTCATCAACTATTTATTTAATTTTAGAGACCTCATGAAGTATGCTTGAATAGTCTTAAAAGCAAGAATTTAGCTCAAGTTATTCACTTAATACATTCCAATGAACTTATCATACATTTCTTTGGATTTCTTCAAGTTGGAGACATAGGTGATGATATGGTCTCCAAGAGAATCAAAGATAATCTTTTTAGCCTTGACTTCTCCTTTCTTGAATCTGGCCTTGATAGTAGCAATAGAGTTTTATGTTGGTTATGCTACCTCTCTTTCAACATACTCTAGTACATCATGTTCCCAAGAGTAATATATAATCTAGCCTTCCAAGGGAAGAAATTAGAAGCAACAACCAACCTTTCTTCATGCTTGAAGTAAGAGGAAGACATCTTGATATGCTCAAACAAATATCAGCAGCAAATAGAAGGGAAAGCAAGAAAAAATTCAGCAGAAAATGAGCTGCAAATAGAAGGTACAAAATGTGATATTTCAACAGAAAATCAGCCGCAAATAGAAGGGACAGCAAGAGAAATTTCAGCAAAAAATGAGATGCAAATAGAAGTTTCTAGGGCAACAAGTGATATTTCTGCAGAAAATAAGAAGAGAGAAGCTCTTGACTTCTTCAACTTGTCTTCACGAAAGCTCTGATACCATGTTGAAAATTTGGTGTTCTATGTTGAAACAATTACTTAAAATGAAACTTCTTCCAGTTGCAATATCAATTAAGCAATTGTAGATAGAACATACACCATATATATTATAAACCATATGCAAAATAGAAGACAGCCAAGAACACAATGGGACACAGAGAATTTAAGTCTAATGACCAGGGCAAAAACCACAAGGGGAAAACCCAACCAGATTCTTCTTCTATTAGAAATCAATTGTTTTGTCGACAAACAGAATACAATGAGATAAGAGAATGAAGTTCACCCAAATCGGAATTAGTTGTAGCATGAAGATCTCTGACAATAGTAGCTAATGCAAACACTAAATCACTTTGGTTCACCCAAGTTTTGCTCTTACTCCCCAAGTCTCTCTCTCTCTCTCTCTCTCTCTCTCTCGTTCAAATTCTTCTTTCACAATGCACAAGTGAGTAGAGAGGATACGAGGCACATATATGTAAGACGAGCAAGGAGTTCAAGTCATAAAGGAGGAGTAACTCGCATGCCTTTAGGGAGAGTTACATATGTCAATTTAGGGAGAGTAGGGATGCATGCCATAAAGGAGAGAGGAGTACATATGCCTTGAAGGAGAGAGTGTAACATATGCATTGAAGAGTGCATAAGAGGAATCTTTTATAACGAGTTTTTTATGTGTAAGAGAGTGTAGGAGGAGTCTAACGAATTCATTAATAGAGAGAGGGAGTAACACATCATTAAATGAGAGAGAGAGGTACGAGTGCCATCAAGGAGAGAGAGAGGTACGAAGTGGCATGATTGAGTGCCAAGTAGAAAAGGTGACATGTATTTCTATTTAGATAATATTATAGTTTCATAAGGATAATAATAATATTAATGATAATATCGATGATTCAATAAAAATTGAACAATTACGATTGATTAAGGATAAGTTAAGTGATCTTCCATCATCTATACTTGATTACCAATTGAAGCAAGGTGATTTACTACTTTTTGAATGATAGACATGACTTTCTATTTTTAGAATGTGACTCTAGAATAGTTAGAAATGAGATTTTATTCAAGGAAATTCATCCCTTAGCTACCAATTTTCAACACTTAACTTAGGTCACCTCAAGAGAACTTAATCAAGAACATTGTTCAATGACAATAAAGAGATAAAAAATACTAGCAAAATAATGATGAATACTCAATAGCCCTTATCCATTAACAATAAACAAATTGGAAGAAGATAACTCACATTGAATAGCACATATCATCAAAGATCACCAATAATCATCCATGAAAAGATGTCAATCCACATCAACAAAGCCTTCTCATCAAGATCTACCAATATCCATTAGGAAAGAGAACAAGCCATCCACATCAACAAAATCTTCCAAAAGGTCACTCAACTTGTTTCTCCATAGTTGAAATTAAGAATCAAGAGAGATTTTCAAGTATTTCAAACTTGATAAGGAATTTCTCCCCAATCCAACCATGTGAAAATGAGATGAAGTGCACGTGTCTTTATAGAGGTACTCAACTTCCTTTACATAAATATAATAATTTTTAAGCCTAAGAACCCCTAATCTAGCCTATAGAGGGAAAATGTTAGTTTTTGTAGCATCAGACAAGCGTTCTAGTCTCGATTTTGGTCAAAGAGGCTAAGAAAAACAAGATCTCCAAAACCCGAAAAAGGTTTCGAGAGAAAACACCTAGAGGCAGTTCGATTAAGTTAATTGATCAGTGATTAAAAATTGCTTAAATCTAACTTAGGAAAATTAATTAATTAACAACAATTAATTGAGAAAGATCAAGAATGTTCTAGAAACTCACACGGATTGAGTTTGAGATTATCTGAGCCATTGATGGAGATCTAATCATGGTCGTTGAGTCACCAACGAGAGATTATAAGAGCAGTACAATGGGGATGGAGAAGATACATCGAGTGAGTGGTTGATCTAGGTAGATCAAATTTCCCATAGAGCAAAGATTTAGCCAAGGAAGGAATTCGATCCAAAGATCGGGTAGCAGAGGCTGAGAAGCAACAACAGTGAGATTTTGAAGAAGTTTCCAATTCCAGAGAGGCAACAGCAAGAGGCCGAGCTTTTCCTCAATGAGGTTGCGTAGGGACTGCACAAGCAGCTTTAGAGGGAGTTCAATTTATCTTAAAGAGAGGCTAGTTCAGTTGCTGGAGGCTATGAAAATTTTCAAAAGGCCAAGCCAGTCATTTTCATAAGCTAAGTCAAGCAGAACAACAACATCAGAGCAATTCCAAAGGCAATAAGAATTAGCCAGCGCAGAGGTTGACGCAGGGATGTTCTAGCAGCGAGTTTGAGCCAATGTCAGAACTGATACCAGTGTCGGGTGAGACAAAATTGTCTCACTAATTTTTTGGCCATATTATTTTGCTAAGAATTGCCAATTTGGCATCCAAACTTTTTGTTCTCAAATTTCATTGTTGCATATAATAATAAAACCCTCATTTGTTGCACTGGTTTTCCCACATCGGGCTTTTCTAAGGACATTTGTCCAAAAACAATAATGTCAATTCTATTGTGTGTGCTCTATTTTCTCAGTTCCAGATTTATTTCCACAATGCATTTTATTTGTGAAAATTGCAGTTGTGACTTTATTCGTTGTTTATCGTAATAGCAAATAAATTGCACATAATAATATTCAATTAGAAGAATAGTTTCCAATTTCTGCAATAGAGTGAAAATTTCACATGGTATCAGAGCAGTGTTGAACAAATCAGAGACTCACTAACGAGGAATAAATTGTGTTGTTTCAAAGGGAGTATCTGGGCAAAAATGTTGGGTCTGCAAAGGGGCCAGCCAAGAGTGTGAACTAGCAAAGGCAGGGGTTTGATTTTCAGTTGCAGGCAGCAAAAAATTCGAAGAGCCTCAGTTGCAATCATTTGCAGGCAGTAGTGTTGCCAAGAAGTAGCTTTGGTGAGCAGATCAGCAATTTTGTTGAGCATATATGGGCATAATGATTTTGCAACAAGGATTTTTTAGCCACACAGAGACGAATTTTCAAAGTTTCCCTGAGGGTGTTCGGCTCCAATTTTTTGAAGGAAATCCAAGATTTCCATCGCAAAGGCAGTAGCAGAACAGATTTGTGCATTTCAGAAGTGAGTGCAAATAGCAAAGCATGCAGTTGAGCAAGAAAGGGAAGAGATTCCTATTTATTTTCCAAAATTTGAGTTTTGCAAAAATGGCCTTGGCGGGACTTCGAGATCAGGATAGGCTTCATAGAGCCTCTAATTATTTGTATCTGGAAAGCCAGAATGAATTTCTTGCTAGACGAGCATGGTCTAAAGACATATGCAGAAAGAGTTGTTGTCATACCTACACATTCGCAACAGCTAGAGAACTACAATAAGGATATGGCCAAGGCGAAGAGGATGATCCTTGATGGAGTTCAAGATCATATAGTCCCACATCTAGCTGGCAAGAATACTGCCTAGAAATGTGGGATGCAGTCACCACACTTTTCCAAAATCCTTTCGAGAACCAGAAGATGTTCTTGAAAGAGAAGTTGCAGACCACTAAGATGCATAAGAGTGAAGGAGTCACTCCTTATCTCACCAAAATTCGGAATGTTCGAGATGAGCTTCCAACAATTGGAGAGACACCCCTCGAGAGTGAGCTAGTGTGTATAGCTCTCAATGGTTTCACCAAGGAGTGGGCATCTTTCGTCCAAGGTATTGTTGGAAAAGATCAGCTACCTGGATGGGATCAATTGTGGGCCAATTTCACTTAGGAAGAGATGAGGTTTGCTCTGGTCGATAGCAGTAGCAAAGGACCGAAGAGTGTGAAGGACAAGGAGAATGTAGCCCTTGCATTGATGGGGAAGGCAAAGAAAAGTCTCAATCAAGGACAAAGCTCAAAGGGAGAAGAAAAGAAGAAACATTTGTCGAAGATCAAGTGCTTTGGATGTGGTGAGTTTGGTCACCACAGTACCTAGTGTCCCAAGAAGAAGAAGGACAAGAAGGAGAAACCAGAGCAAGCAACAGCTTTAGCAGCAATTGATAATTTGTCCAATAGGTTGGAGGACGAATTTGCTTAGTATGCAACTATACCTCCAGGAGAGAGGTGGGGAAATCTTGAACCCTAGTTCCCAGAGTTACGAAGATTTGGGCAAGATCCATGGAGGATAGCATCAGAGAGATGCTTCCTCGCAGATCATTACCCTTTCTACAAGGGCCCACAGTTTTAGAAGCATATGGATTAGTGTCATCTTGGCGCAATCAGATCTCGAGGGACAATAGCGGAACTAGTTGCAGTCAATTATTGAGGGGCACAAAACTAGTCAGAGCATAGACACACTCAATAGACAATGCAAAAGCTAGTGTTGATTTTTGGGTGGCATCGAATGTGCTCTAGCTCCGAAATTTTGTGGAGGGGCTAGAACACATGAGATCTCCAAGACCCAGAAATCATTTGGTGAAATTCCGCCCGGATTGTATTTTATTAAAATAATTAATATTTTTAATGGGGTTCCTAAGTCTGAATTAGGAAAATTAAAATATTAATGGGTATTAATAAAAATATGGGTGAGAAGCTTCTAAGAGACGAGGATCAAGTCTAATTTAATCTTAGTCGTTGATTAGAGATTAGATCACAGTCGTTGATTTCTCAACAGGGAAAATATAAAGGAGGCTTGGGGTTAGTTGGAGAATACACACACACGGAGCAACATTTGAGCTAATTCGAAATTCTGGGGCATGGTTTGCTGAGAATTTCGGAGTAAGTTTCTAGTGCAAAGAGGGGCGCTTCAGCAGAGGGACTTCAGTCCAAGGCCGATAATACATAGCACAGAGGCAGCACAACAACAGGGAGAGACAACACATCTCTAGAAGCGTGATACAAAGGCTAGAGGAGCTGAAACAGCCACTTAGAGGTAGCACTGGGGTTTTTGTTAGGCAGATCAAGAAATCGATTTTTGAGCCAAAAAGGATCACTGGGAGGGTGATGCAGTTCCAGCGCAGCACTAGGAGCAACCATCGCTGCATAACACTGGGACAGCGCAATCACCTGTGGGGTTTGTTCATCCAGTTGTTGGATTCGCCAAAATATGTCTCCGAATGGAGGTACTTCTGCTGGGTTTATTCTCTTTTGGGTGAACCGAATTTGGCACCCTAGTTGTATTCAAAAATCTACTTAATAATAAAACCCTCATATCTGTTGCACCGGTTTTCCAACATTGGGTTTTTCTGGGGACGTTTATTCCAAAAATCACTGTGTCCTTTGTGTGGTTGTCTCATTTATTTTTTCAGTACTTGATCTGTATATTGGTGTAGGCTGCAGTGTATTTTCATTAATATTTTCTGAATAATTCTGAAAATAACTTGTAAACTGAAGAACACAACTAGGTAATGCAAATCAGTTTACTGCAGTAGAATTTCTGGTTTGTTAGATTCTGATATTTTCACATGGTATCAAAGTAATTGCAAATCAAGGAGGACTGAAGCCATCGGCGAAAGAACAAAAGAAAATTTGTGTGCAAAAGCAATTGTCTCGAGAGACAGCGCAATTTCTGGCCGAGAGAGTAGAGGAGGGGTGACGCAGTCACCAAGGGAGGCTCACGCAAAGCTTGCGTCAGACTGATTGGGTGACATTGTCGCTGCAGAGGGCAGCGCAGAGACTGTTGAGTCTTGTTTTTCCAGTTGTCGTGGCTAGAGGTGCAGCGCAGATTTTATCTGGAGTTGCTGGTGGGGTGTTGATTCTTTTGGTGTAGAACAGTACCTCGTGGGGCAGAAGAAAAGTAGAGGGAACCAATACCTCAGAAGATTTCTTGCCAAGAAATCTAGATCCAGTGCTGAGCAGCGGCAAAGAGAGATTAAAGAGGGGTGGTTCGACAGTGGTAGGAAGAAGGATTTCCGTGAAGGAAATCGAAATTCTGAGGGAACTTGTTCCTTAGAGGATTTATATCGCCAAAGAAATCCAGATCCGAGTTTTGTTGGGACAACAGCGAAAAAGGGAGAAGAGAACCAGTTCGACATTTCTATTTGGCAGAGACAGCAGCCGCATCACATACGGCTACGGGATCCCTTAATGGCAGTAGCAGAATACAAGAGTCAGTTGGTGCGAGGGATGATGGAGTGATAGTGGCAGAGCTAAACTGCCAAAGTCTGAAGCAGCGCAGTAGAGTGTTGAGCAGCGCAGGAGGCACAAAGCAAATACAACAACAGCGTAGTAGCATCAAAGGGTCAGCACAGATTAGCAGCAGAGGTAGCTTCAGCATCACAGGGTATCTAGACTGACCATCATGTCAGTTTTTGGGTGACTTTTCAGTTGCTTACTTCTCAGCAATTGAGTTGCAGTGCAACAGTTAGCAGTGGTAGTGCTATGGGCAGCATGATGCAACATATTGAGCGGCAGCTGCTGTACATATGTAGCAGTCACAGTTGCAGTGTCATGGGAAGCAGTACAGATTGCAGCAACGTAGTGGATGAGGGGCAGTAAGCCGAGCATCAGCAATGCAAAGGACCGAGGTCGTGAATCAGTTGGAAACTTCTGCTAGGAAGTATTCCTATAGCACATTCCTCACTAAGAGGGAGTGTTGATTTTTGGGTAACATTAGATGTGCTCTAGCTCCGAAATTTTGTGGAGGGGCTAGAACACATGAAATCTCTAAGACCTTGAAATCGATTGATGAAATTCCACCCGGATTGTATTTTATTAAAATAATTAATATTTTTAATGGGGTTCCTAACTCTAAACTTGGGAAATTAAGATATTAATGGGTATTAATAAAAATATGGGTGAGAAGCTTCTAAGAGACGAGGATCAAGTATAATTTACTCTTAGCCGTTGATTAGAGATTAGATCACAGTCGTTGATTTCTCAACAAGAAAAGTATAAAAGGAGGCTTGGGATCAGTGGAGAATACACATAGAGAGAGCAACACTTGAGCTAATTCAAAATTTTGGACGTGGTTTGATGAGAATTTCGAAGTAAGTTTCTAGTGCAGAGGGGCAGTTCGGTAGAGGGACTTCAATCCAAGGCCGAGAATACATAGCAGAGAGGCAGCACAACACTAGGGAGAGACAGCACAACGCCAGAAAGGTGACGCAAAGGCTGGAGGAGCTGACACAATCACTTAGAGGCAGCACTGGGGTTTCTATGAGGCAAATTGAGCAGCAGTTTAGCAACTCGATTTCCGAGCCAGGAAGGCTCACTGGGAGGGTGACGTAGCTCCTAGAGAAGGTAACACAGTTCCAGCGCAGAGCTGGGAGTAGCCATTGTTGCACAACACTGGGGGTAGTGCAGTCACCTATGGGATTTATTCATCCAGTTGTTGGATTCACCAAAATATCTGTCTCCAGATAGAGGTACTTCTGCTAGGTTTATTCTCTGTTGGGTGAGCCAGATTTGGCACCCTAGTTGTATTCAGAAATTTGCTCAATAATAAAACCCTCATATCTATTGCATGGGTCTTCCCACATTGGGTTTTTCCAGGGACGTTTAGTCCAAAAATAAGTGTGTCCTTTGTGTGGTTGTCTCATTATTTTTTAGTACTTGATCTGTATATTGGTGTAGGCTGCAGTGTATTTGCATTAATATTTTCTGAATAATTCTGGAAATAACTTGTTAAACTGAAGAACACAAGTAGGTAATGCAAATCAGTTTTGCATTACTGATTTGCAGAGCCAGTCCAAGGAAACAATTGACTGAAAGTTTGGTTTTCAATTGTAGTAGTTGTTGCAACAACAGCATGAGATCAAAGGCAACACAAAGCAAAGTTGGCAATAGTACAGAGTGGTACAGTGCAGTGTCAACAACAACACAGATGCAGTAGGGTTCAGCTACAGGGTTGGAAAATGAATCAGAGTATGGGCAGTGGCTTGGTGGGTAGTGACAAGTTGTCATAGTTGTTAGACATCAACAACATGAGGGAAGATTTTACAGGAGAAAAATAGTAGAACACCTTCCTCGCTATAAGGGAGTGTTAGTTTTTGTAACATCGAATAGGTGTTCTAGTCTCGACTTTGGTCAAAGAAGCTAAGAAACACAATATCTCCAAAACCCAGAAAAGATTTCGGGAGAAAACGCTTAGAGACAACTCAATTAAGTTAATTAATCAATAATTAAAAATTGCCCAAGCATAACTTAGGAAAATTGATTAATTAACAACAATTAATTGAGAAAGATCGAGAATGCTGTAGAAACTCACACAAATTGAATTTGAGATGATATGAGTCGTTGATGGAGATTTGATCATGCCCGTTGGTTCACCAAGAAGGGATTATAAGAGCAGGACGATGGGGATGGAGAAGATACATAGAGTGAGTGGGTGATCTAGGCAGATCGAATTTCCTAGACAGAAAGGATTTAGCCAAGGAAGGAATTCAAGCTAGAGATCGAGTAGCAAAGGCTGAGAAGCAGCAACAGTGATATTTCGAAGGAGTTTCTAGTTCCGGAGAGACAACAACAAGAGGTCGAGTTATTGCTCAGTGAGGTTGCGTAAGGACTGTGCAGGCAGCGTCAAAGGGAGTTTGATTTAGTTGAAGGAGAGGGTGATTCAATTGTTGGTGGCCAGGAAAAATTCCATAAGGCCAAGCGAGTTATTTTCAGAAGATGATTCTAGCAAAACGACAGCATCAAAGCAGTTCCAGAGGCAGTACGAATTGGTATGTGCAGAGGCTAACGTAGGGGTGTTTTAGCAGCTAGTTTAAGCCAATTGCAAAGCTGAGATTAGTGTAGGGTGAGACAAAATTGTCTCACTAATTTTTTGGCCACATTATTTTCCTGAGGATTGCCAATTTGACATCCAGATTTTTTGTACTCATATTTCACTGCTACATATAATAATAAAACCCTCATCTGTTGCACTGGTTTTCCCACATTGGGTTTTTCCAAGGACATTTGTCCAAAGACAATGGTGTCAATTTTATTGTGCATACTCCATTTTTCAGTTCTAGTTTTATTTCTGCAGTGCATTTTATTTTTGTTGAAAATTGCAGTTGTGATTTTATTCATTGTTTGCCATAATAGCAAATAAATTGCACATAATAATTTCAGTTAGAAGAATAATTTCCAATTGCTGCAATAGAGTGAAAATTTCAAAGGAAAAAGTCCCTCTTCAACAATTAAAAAGCTAAGTTACCGGATCCGGCACAGGCAGGAGGAGTATTGCCGGATCCACGGATATGAACTGGATCCGGATACGGATACTCCAAAAATACGGTTAAAATACGTATTTTTTAAATAAACGGTTTTTGGAAACGGACAGCCTTTACAAGATACGGATCCCGCTGGTGGCTGCCGGAAGCGGTGATAGGGTAGCCAAAAAAGTTAGAAAGGCAGATATTTTTTAGGTTTCGCTTTACGTTTAGATATTGTGGTCCCCGTATATATTATAACATTTCCTTTGTCGGGACTCTGCTTTGCTTTGTCCACTTTTAGCCTTTTCTTTTGTCGCCATTTAGCAGTCGGCCCCTCCTGCACACAGTGATTCGTTCTGAGCTCACCACCAGCCCCTCCTACACAGGATTTTTTGTTGGGGGCTTAACGCCGGCTCCACTGCACGCAACACCGTTCACGCCTCTGGTCAGGCCGCTGGTTCCCTTGCACGCAGCACGCACACCTTGCTGGGCCCCCTGCACGCAACACGCAGTGTTATTCACGCCCACACACAGTATTATTCACGGCAGCACTATTCACGCCCGTAAAAAATTTAAAAACGCCAAGGGTTTAACTATTCACAAGGTAATTAAATTTTTAACATTCATTTATTGTTATCAGTTATATAGCATGTGTTATGTTAATATATGCACATATTAATATTTAATATATGTTATATATAATATAACAGTGATATTCATATATTTATATATATATGCTATATAATATATTGTTATATAATAATCACAATTATATTTAAATATTTATATATTAATATTTAATATATCATAATAATATATAACAGTTTATATTCAATATATTTAATAATATATGTTATATAATTAATTAAATTATAATAAACAGTTATTTAATATATTGTAGTATTAATATTTAATATATGATTTTTTCAAAACGAAAAAGCACATTTAAATATTTAATATTGTATGTTTAACAGTTAATTTAATATTAATATTTAATAGTATGTTATGTTACAGTTTTTATTCATATATTCCGTAATGTTTAGTTTTACTGTATTCGGTATTTAATATTTAGTATTTAGTATTACTGTATTTAGCATTTAGTTTTTAGTTTTTACTGTATTTTGTATTTACTATTTAGTTTTACAGTTTACGAGTCATAGACTACAGTAAAATTTAAATTTTAAATACTAATTTAAATTTTTTAACTGTCTAATGGTAATTTTAAATTACTAATTTAACTCTATTCAATGTCTCAAGCCATCATTCAATGTCCTAACTCCTAAGCCATCATGCTATTTAAATTTTTAAAATGCATTTAAAATTTAAATTTAATTTTTTTTAATGTATTTACAATTTAATTTTTTAATGTTTATTGATATATATTATAATTTGACTTTTAAATGCAGTTGCAAGTAACCAATAGAGTCTATACCATTATCATAATGGAATCATCACAAGATTCACAACATGAGCATAGTGAAGGGAAATCATCAAAACAGACCCAAAATCTCCTCTATGGCAGTATGTGGAGATTATTGGAAAAAATCCCGGAGGTGGTTCATTTAAATGGAAGTGCAATGAATGCCAAGATATAAAAAATGGCTCATATACTAGAGTGAAGGCCCATCTCACCGGTCAAACTAACACAAGGGTGCAAGTATGCACCAGGCCAAAAGATGCAAATGGCAAAACCTGGCCAAGGTTTGAGTCCTAGAAAAATGAAATTCTATGCATCTTTGCAAAAAGCTGCTGATAGGAAACTTGCTAAGGGAAAACACCTTGTGCAAAGTTCTACAACTAGGCCTCCATTGCCATCTAGGCCTGCTGCTACATCTAATAAAAGGGCCACTCTAGGCCCTCTTGAAGCGTGTTTCAATAATCAAGGTAGAGACATAGCTAATGAACATGTAGCTCGTTGCATCTATGCAAATGGGCTAGCATTCAATTTGGTGCGTTCCCCTTACTGGCAACAAATGATTAAGGCAGTTAATAAAGCGCCAAAAGGGTACAAAAGCCCTGGATATGAAAAGGTCCGCACTACCTTGTTGGCATCAGAAAGACAATCCGTGGATAGACAGCGACAGGCAATCCAGGATACATGGGCAGAAACAGGGGTGTCCATCATTTTTTATGGATGGAGAGACCAAAGAAACCGCCCATTAATTAATGTTGTTGCAGTATGCCCCCAAGGGGCAATGTTTTTTAAGGCTGTTGATTGCAGTGGAATAGAAAAAGATGCATCTTTCATATCCACAATTCTTATTGATGCAATAGAAAGTGTGGGGCCACATAATGTTGTCCAAGTCATTACGGACAACGCACAGGTTTGTAAAGCTGCAGGTTTGATTGTGGAGGGTCGATATGATCACATCTTTTGGACTCCATGTGCAATCCATTCATTGAACCTTATGCTTGCCAAGATTGGTGAGATTGAATGGATTAATGAAATATATGTAGCATCAAAAGAAATCCAAATGCTCATAACAAATCATTCAATGTCCCAAGCCATTTATCGGGGTTTTGCAAAGTTGGAGCTACTAAAGGTAATTTTTTTAATCAATACTATTTGTATTAGAAATTCTTATTTTTAATTACAAATCTATATATGGTTTCTCATTTGAGATTTGGCCTTTTGAAACTTGTAGGTTGCTGAAACTCATTAAGCCTCACACACTCTTGTCATAAAGAGACTTGTGGAGGTGAGACAAGCACTACAAGCAATGGTCATTGACCCTCTTTGGGAATCATGGAGGACTTCCACTTCTGATAGAGGGCAAAAAATCAAGTCCATCATTCTTGATGATGCATGGTGGGACAAGGTTCAATATCTTTTACGGTTCACTGAACCAATCTTGACCTTGATCAAGGCATTTGATACAAATACACCTTGCTTGGGGGAAGTTTATGAAAACATTGATAGTATGTTGGAGAGGATAAGGGAAATTATCAAGGAAAGTGAAAATGACCCTCATGAAACATTCTATTATTTAGTGAAGGACATAGTTACAGAAAGGTGGAACAAAATGACCACGCCATTACACCTTCTGGCATATGCATTGCACCCTAAATACTATCATTCTAAAATTTTGTCTTTACCTAGTAGAACAGCACCAAACAAAGATTGTGAAGTGGTACAAGGATACAAGACAGCCTTGAAGAAAATTTATAGAGATATGGGAGTTGCAATGGAAGTCCGCCAAGAATTTCGAGGGTTTGTACAGTCTAGTGGTAGCTTTTCAGATTTAGTAGCTATGGATGATCAAGGACATCTTGATCCTATTACTTGGTGGGGCTTCCATGGTGGGGATAGCATTCATCTCTCTACTCTAGCCACTAGGTTGTTATCACAGGTTGCTAGTTCCTCATCAGCTAAAAGGAATTGGAGTACATATGGCTTCATCCATTCAGTGAAGCGAAACAGGTTGGGAGCAACAAAGGCTGAGGACCTTGTTTATGTTCATTCCAACCTTTGTCTTCTATCACATGTTGAACCAGAGTATAAAAAAGGTCCGAGCAGGATGTGGGATGTGGAGCCTGAGATCTCTGACTTGAACTTGACACTGAATGCCATGACTCACCTCAACCTACTTGAGGATATTGTTCCACCACCAGTCCAGCCTACTGATGCAACTTCCTACATTCCAGGACCCCCATCATCTATTCATGATGTAGAGTTGCAATATGCAGAAGATATAGATCCATTTGAGGATATGTAAATGTATTTACTATTATCATTCATGATATTATGAATCATGATCCTTTTTGTTACTTTGTATGAGGGACGATGCACCATTTCAATGTTTTAATCTTCATATTTATGATTTTATCATTCAATGTTCTAAAAATGTTTGATGGTTTCATGGAGTATTTGATTTTTTAGCTTTAAGGTGTTTTTTAAAATTTTATATATATATATATATTGTACGTGACGTATCCTTGCCGTATCCGGATCTTAGATTTTCAAAAAACTAGCAGATCCGGATCCGGATCCGTATCCGTATCCGAATCCTGGTAACTTAGTTAAAAAGATCCAAAATAATACATAGGGGCATTCATGCCACATGTATAAGGAAAAGAGGCACTAGCAAAGAGTACAAGAAGTTTTTGGTGCAGCAACTCACCTCCAAATACTTTATGAAGGGTTATAAGAAGGTTCTGGTGTGGCAACCAGCCAACAAAGGCCTTATGAAGGGGTATAAGGGGGTTTTGGTGCAGCAACCAGCCTCCAAATGTCCTTCAAGGTGCAAGGAATCTCCACTAAGTCTTCAAGACCTGCCATCAAACCCTCCACTATGGGCCCATAAGCCCCAAAGGGGTATGACCTGCTCTACAAGTGTGTAAAAAATACTTCAAAACTGCCCAACAACTTGCCTTTCATTCTTTCACAGGTGGACACATGGCCTCCCAAATAATCACTCAACCATCCACACCCCAACATTGGGTCTCCAAGAAGCCACATGCTTAGCCTCCAAAGGCTCTTCAAATGTACAGTCACACCTATTAATCAAGCAAGCAACACCCCATTGACATGTGAACGATTATGCCATATCAAAACCCTCCAAAGGGAAATAATTGGGACCCCAAGGGACTTATCTGACTCCAAAGGTTTAGCAGGTGTGTACACATCATGTAAACTAAACCTCAAATCCACCTTTATATATGGACAAGTGGGTCAACATTTTTTCTTTCAAGCTCTTCATGGTCTCAAGTTAAACTGCTTCTGGTTATATAGACAGGTCGGCTCAGATTTAAAACTCTATTTTAAATCAATTTAATCTTCAGTCTATATGTCTTCACAAACATTCCCGCATCTTGTCTTAGGTCAGCCATTAAACACGAAAGAAGGCTGGGAATATATATAACCATAACCACAAAAATGTTCCAAAATCATGCACCCTCTGCAATTCTGCTGCCAGGAACAGGACTGAGCATACAGTATCTATACAAGGGTTGATTATTCCTTTTCCTTCAATATTGAGCTTACCTTTTACTGTAACCAAAGTGTGAGCAATAAGAGGTGTGTTCCCTTAGACAAACTCAAGGTATTCTTTGTTACATGCTGAAAGGTCACTGCAACCATTGTTTCTAGTCTTTTGGCTGCTAGGCGCAAGGATGATCCAGGCATGAAATCAAGTTCAACCAGTATTCTTTCTAAACTAGAGAACACATTCTGCTGGAGCGCTCTTTCTGCTGATACATTTTGCTACTTGACTGCTGTTACATGTTTACTGGAGATTATTTCTAGTCTTTTGGCTGCTTGGCCAAAGGATGATCTAGGCATGAAATCAGGTTCAACCAGAATTCATTTATAATCTGAAAAGAAACATTGTACTGGAGTGTTCTTTCTGTTGATACATTTGCTACTTGAATTTTGTTACATGATTCCTGGAGATATACTTCACTACTGGAAACAGTGTTAAATCTGCAGGCTGTCTTGAAACAGGTCCAGACACAGTGCACTTACAGCCTTTAAATTGTGAATTCTCCAAACTTACCATCCTCAATCGGTTGGAATTCAATGTGCCCTACAGGCTGCCAATACCATAGTGGAACAACGGACATGAAATCAGTACACTGTCTATGTTTTGTACAGTCCAACATGCCTTAAAAAAACTTGTAATGAAGAATCCCCTGCTACCGAGTAACGTAACCATAATGCAAATTTCAAACATAGACTGACACAATTTTAGTTTCAATAGCAAACTTTCTTCACACCACATGCCTTCACCTTGGTCAAGGATCTTCTTGTTAGTAAAATCTGTACCAGGTAGAATTACTGATAGCTGTGCTACATCTCAGAATGCCATGTATTATCCGAGTGCCCAGCAAAACAGTGGGTAGCATGGAATGACCCTTAAGTCTATGTCTCAATTATTCATCAGATATCTTCCTACCTCGTGTTGGTTGAAGGTGTTTCTCAATGTCATTCTTCTTACAGTTCTATCCCTATCAATCATGACACATCTTTGCTACGAGTTTATTCTATAGGCCTAGTACCTCGGTTTCCACCTTCCTCATTCATGGATTTACTTGCAATTGTCAAGTGGATTATCATCCTTGCTCCCTAACTGAATAATTCATCTTCGTGCTTGACCTCAGCTCATTTATTCACAGTGTTAGGATGGTACTAATATCTATTGAAGTTTTGACTCACTAGTATTGGTGCCAAGTTTTACAATCGACAAGTCACATCACATCTAGCATGGACTTCATCATTGATTTCTAGCCAAATTACTTCTCCCATGTTTGAATTCAATTCCTTATCGAGAATCAAATTCAGTGGATTAGTGTTCCAAAATCTATCAAAGACCAACTGCATGTGTTGTTCCTTTCAAAACAGTATGGAAGCCTATCTTTTGAGCTCTCTTCAACTGACTTTTTGAGTTCCTCACATGTCCAGGCCCCTTTCCAGCTTAGGGGCCTCATCTCCTGCAGTTTTATGCCATCCAGTTCTAGCAGATTTATATCATTTATGTTAGAGAATGCATTGATGATGTATTTGCCAAGAACATTAGTGACTTAAATCACTTAGTCATGCAATTAATTTCCCACCATTAACCAAAAAAAACGCATCACTGGAAAGAAATTATATCATCTTAATGATGACAAATTCCATAAGAATGGTCTCACCCAATAGATATTTGGCTATATTCTTTCCCTCACCCCAAAAACTTAAGGAGCAAAGGCCATAGCTTAAAACCTCCTAAACATAATCCCAGCTTGGGGATCAAAATTCATCAAGGTTTCTGAATCCAGGAAAAATGAAACCATGTCTGGATGGAAAAAAAACTAATGAGTGCAACTTCAGCTTTCAATAGGAGTATGAATCTTTCAGTGTACTGGTGAGTTTCTGGCACAACTTATTCCAGCAAATGCTGGTTTCATTTATGGCACTCCAGGCAAGACAGATCTGGAATTAATTTACATGGAAAAGCTACAAAAAAAAAATTGAATAGCAAATGAAGTGGTTACTTAATTTCTAGCCTTCAAAAGAATTTATTTTTATTATCGGGTCACAGCTCAAATAACTGCTCGAATGTTTTCCTCAACTCAGAGAAACTTCACCAAAAGAGTTAAATTCTGTATCTCTATGATCTATTTAACAAGTTTTTCACTGACATCAGGTTCCATAATACATTGGGTTGGCTTTAATAAATGCTTAGTATGTCAGAAACAATGTCAAAGAATATATTCACCTTCCAAGACAGCAATAGATAAAGATTACCTGGCAGAAGACAAATGTATTAAAGATCAGTGTGTTTAAAATTGATTCTGCATCAGAACCATGTAGCTCAAGAAGCCGTATTCCTTCCATCTCCAAAACTGCTAATACAATGAGTTGATAGACACTTTGGCCAATTATATTCCTCCACATAGAATTACTGATAAAACTTTGAGTTCTTCCTACAGGTAATCTTTTCATCAACTCATCATTTGGAGGTTCTGTTGCCAGTGCCAAAGCACCAAGTGTATCCATAATCAGATTGACCCAAAGCAACTGAACTGCAGTGAGGGGGGCAGTTCCTGCAGTTCAACACAAAAAATGGATGTGAAGATATCAAAGTTTTCAACAAAAGCTACCAAAATAGATAGTAGCACCTATTGGCAGACACATCGAACTACCCATAAGAAAAAGCAATGTCAAGCATCCACTTTAACATGCAAAAAACATACCATAAATTATCACATATTCCTGCAAACATGTTAAGATTTACAAAATGGATCTGCTGGCTTCAGTAGCATAAAAAAGTAATCAATACTAAATAACCTCACCTGTTATACATGCTGAAACAAAATTCAAAACTAGAGCAACCACATTAACTGTCAGCTGGAACTGCACAAATTTTTTAATGTTTACATATACTGAACGCCCCATTTTGCTACATTTACAATTGTTGCAAAATTATCATCTAAAATCACGACATCGGCACTCTCCTTCGCAACCTGCGATTAAACATGTATATTACACACACAAGACTACAAAAACAAGGCATTAGGAAATTAACACGGTAAATTCTATAGAGTTTGCAGAGCAACAGCAATGTAAAAGCTAAATATTATTGAGGTTTCAGATTAAGTTCCCAATTTCCACCAAGAATAGGGTGTACCAAGCTGCAAGCATAGTTACATCGTACATGGAACATCCTTGATCTTGAATGCCATGGACATGTTTCATATACCAATGTAATTGCTTTGGCTAGTTCCACTTAGTGACATTGATAATCTTGGCATTTCCAAATCTGAGAATCAACAAATTAAGCATATGGACTACTTTGTAAGCCCTTCAGAATATCTAGCAAATGATCTTTCAACAATATGCAAAACAATAACATTGTTCAAGAATTGTACGTTCAAGCTCACTACAGCTGACTCTGGTAGGTATTTGAAAATCAGATGAATTTAGATGGATGACATGGAGGAGGGAAAGTACTTAATTGACATGATTGCTTCCAGAAAACCTTCATATCTCAGGGAAGATATAATAAATACATTATAGGACTTACAGGAGATGAACTATGAACATCCCCAACTCCAAGTGTTGTTTTTCACATTTTCAATCTACAAGAGAAATTGTGTAGTTATAGAAATGTGATCTAAAAGCACCTAAGTATTATCCAGAATTTCAATTCAAAAAATTCTCCACCTGCTGGATTGAAGATAAAATGTTTGGGACAGTAGGCAGTACACATAGGCATCAACTGAACAGTGCAAACTGAAACTTGAAAGAATGGAAGTGTGAAGATAATAAAAATAGAGCAGAAATAAGCACATAAGCATTGGGCATCAATCACTTAATAAGAATATTAGAGATGGAAGGAAACTAATTACTTCAAGTGAGAACTGGAAGTAATTAGGGAAGGAAAAAGCCGCAGACTGTCAAAATGTAACATAACACCTTTAGTAATCAAGACAGAATTTAAGTTAAATATTGTCTTGTATAATGTTATTTTATTTTCATGAAAGAATTGATGAAATATGTATTTTGTTTCAGCATTTTGGTTGATGTGCTGACTAGTCTATTGAAGACTTTGTCTAAATATTAAACAAGTTTAAATCGCACCTCCTTGCAGAGATTAAATGAAACCAATTCAAAATACAGGCATCACATATGTGAATATTACTCCACCTGAATTCGAATAAGGAAGAATAAGATGAGCAGCAAAACATGATAAAAGATGCATTAAGAATTGTAGAAGACTCGGAAATTTAAGCTTTGAGTTGATACATCTCATGGTTTGTGGGCTAATTAATTGTCCCTTACTCCAAACTGCTGACAATCTGAAGTGAATGTCGGATTCATTAACAGAAAATTGCTAGTGCCAGTGGGCTCACTCTCATGGCAGGGGGTGAATAGGATAGCTAGAATTTCACAATGTCATAACGAAGAGTTGGAAGATTGTTAGATGCTCCATCTTGTACAAATTTGTACAAGTCACAAATCGCTTCATGAGTCAAGTCAGTGTTGTAGCTCACATTTATTCAACCTAACTGAATCCTCTTACTTGAGGCATTTAAAATGTTTATTGTCAGAAATGCTCTTACTTGATGTAAAACTATTGCCTAACAAAGGGTAATTCATATAACAAGTTTGGCACGCTTATGAATCTGTCCTCTGAAAATTGTATGAGTCAGATATCAATATGACGGAAAGAATCAATTTAATCAAAAAATTATGTGCAAATGTTTCAATGTTATGTGATGTCAAGAGTTGCATAAATGTTGAGTCACAATTATTAAAGATAGATCGACGAAGGAGAAAGTCCTTTTGCAAATGCAGTAAGTTGGTTGTGCATTAGGTCATTGAGGAAATGCAGTGTTGATAATTATAGATCATCATCGGACAGAAGCTTCTGCGTATGCTAAGTGTCAAGCATGCAGAAGTTGTCCAAATCCTCTCTAGGTATTTGGCATTTCCATAATTTATTAAGTAAATGACTATTATAATTCTTTCCGAAGTTTAATTTAGGAAAAGCACATTAGCTAATTAATTAATGTTCCCTATTGGGCTCAGGTTTTCTAAAGAATAGTGACCTATTCACTTTAGTGAATTAGATCTAATCTCTAACATTGATCACAAGGGAGGCTTAGGATTTAATCCTAGCCATCAATCCCTTGCGAAATTAGGGCTATGGACCTAGCTCAATGAGAAATTATAAAACAAAGCCTTAGGAGAGCAGGAAGTCGCATTGAACATTGAGAGTGCAATTTTCTCAAGTGGAAAGTGAGAGACTCGAGGCTATGAAGAAGGAAACATTGCAGTAGGAAAATCCGGAGGAAACCTTGTGGAGGGCCAACTTATTTAGTGCCAATTTGCATTGGCCAAATTCACCTTGAGGATTGGCACAGGGTGGCATACAAGTCTCAGCCTAGCTGAGTTCATCAGAGTGCATCAGCACAGGCCATACAAGGAGAGAGGAAGGCCATGTTGGAGAATGGGGTTTCAGTTGGCCGAATTTTTCCAGCCGGCCAGGTTTACAAGGGGCTGAGTTTTTCACAGAGGTGATGAAGTTGGCAGATTCCAATTTCTGTATAAATTCCATATTTCTCTGTCGGCCATTTTGACTGTCAAGGAGCCCTTATTTATTCTGAGTAATAGAAGTGAAGAGTAAATTGGAGGGTTTGAAATTTCTGCTGTGTAATTGACTTTCTATTTGTGCTTCTGCTGCATTCCTATTGTTAAAATAAAAGTCTATTTTTTATTCAACAATTCAAAAAATTAATTTACTGGGTTAAATAATTTCTAGGTATCAAATATTGCTGGGATTATTTAATCAGATCTGGTATTAGGGAAAATTAACATGTAGAAGCCCACCAGGAAATTGTTTAGATTTCCCTTCATAGTATTTGTATGAACTTATGGAAGACTCTTCGTGAGGAATCATTTTCATAACTTTCACCTTACTATCAGAAGACATTAAGAAGGGTTGTTACAGGTTGACTATTTAAGATCGTATCAACAGAAAATAATGAGCACTCTGCTAGCCCTTCAGTTTCTGCATTTAGAGTTGTTGGAAATTAATCAAGCCCTGCACATGAGGAAAAGGAGGAAATGAGGAACTGCATAATCAGAGAGTCAATTCCTCCTTCACTGGAAGATGAGTATGTGCCTTCAAAGTTGAAGAAAGGAGATTTACACTTGAATTCACAAAGCAGTAGAAGATTTACACTTGAATTCACAAAATAATTGGAAAAAGGAAGTGATATAAAAGGTGAAGTTTCAGCAACCAGATATATAAGTCCTCCATTGATAATAGTTTTCACAATGAGCAATCAGTTTTTCCAGATTAAACATGATGAGACTCATTTGAAATGTCTGTAGAAAGACTATATTTAGCCACTTGATATGGAAGACTGTTGGTTCATCTGAATCAAATTATGGATCTGAAAACTGTCTAAAATGGATATATAAGTCTTCCATTGATAATAGTTTTTCAACATAGTGAACTTTGTCACAATGAGCAATCAGTTTTAACAGAGTAAACATGATGAGAATCATTTGAAATCACTGTAGAACGACTATATTTAGCCACTTGATATGGAAGACTGTTGGTTCATCTGAATCAAATTATGGATCTGAAAACTGTCTAAAATTGATCATATCTACATAACACACACTGAAGCTACCATTGGCAAAGAATGTGTCATTCTTTCTTGCAAAAGTACTTGTTACATAAGAGATGATACAAGTAGAATCTTCAAAGAAGAATGCATAATCATGAGGTGCCAGAGTAACATTCACTTCAAATTTGTTTTGAACATTGCATTAATGTTATTGTGAGGCACCTGAGAGTAGGTTCTTTAACCAGAAGGGGGAGTGATGGGATTGTTAGACACCAAAAGTGGGTGACCCTTTTTCTCCTAGTTATCTCTTCAGCCGGCAACCAGCAGCCCTAGAGAGCCACCAATGTAGCCGATATACTGTTAATCTCCACTCCATGCATCAGTCATATGTCCCCTCGCCCATCGAGAGCAAATGTTAGAAGGTGGGCAATCCAACCCAAAAGGTATGTTTTTCATTGTGCAATTGGGTGCTTATGCTTGTTTTTCTTAACATCTTGGGCATGGATAATTGCATGACTTGGAAGAAGGAAGGGTTTTGACCATGGTTTTGTTCCCTCGCCTTAATGGGGGGTAAATCCCCAACCCTTGTCTCGTGGGATCTCCCCTATTGACATATGGCTTTAGGAAAGGCACTACTTGAGAAACCATGATTTTTGTAAAGTGGTCCCATTTTCCCTTTCCACATTTTTCCCTCCCCTCCGCATATTACAAGCGCTATTTCATCATTTTCTTTCTCTAGATCCACATGACCATTGGGTCCACAAGGCACTACCACCTCCCCTTCCATTGTCCACATAGTTGGGTGAGGACTGGAAATGTCGCCTCAGAGGTTGATGCAGCTAAAAGAAAGTTAAAAGCATATCATGGCCACAAGCAAGAAACAGAAGAAAAGAATATTATAAAATGCAAAATATGGTCGGAACATTCAATATAGTACGTGGGAAAAAGCCAAACATGAACTCTACCCCTCACCATGGCCATCACCCTATTTCCTAGGGGGGCCATGAGTGCCCCCACATCAATAAGGAACCCATGCACGTCCCAACCCCTGGCGAGCGATGAGCTATCCCACTTTAAAGGGGTAATAATTGCTTTATATCATTCACTACATGCTCTAATTTCCCAGAGCCCTGAGCAGTAATACAAAGGAAAATCAAGAAAAGGCAAAATCCAAATAAAGAGGGGTGGAAAAATGAAGGTTGGGACAACTCATGTATCCATGATTTCTCCCTCCTACATCTATATACCCAATATGTGGACATCCCTCATCATTGCTATCCTTGATCCCACGGCATTTGGCCTTGAGACACCTGTGTCCCCATCCATTCATCATCATTCGCATGAGAACTATCAATTGCAGGATGTACCAAAGACTTGTCTTTCCCCTTAGGGGTTGGGAACACCTAATAGGGTTGTTTATTAGCCACTCCTACATAGGGAGGTAACACTACTTCGATATCAAAGCCCCAAATTTGGAAGGGAAACCCCATATGAAGTCTCAACGTGCCCTCGATTAACAAGCTTGGTTCACTTAGATGCACTAATGAATTATTATACCTAATCATGAGGATGCAGCACTGGACATTATATGTGATTGGCAGGTGGTTTCATCCTGGGTTGGGCAACTTAATTGGAGCCCATGTCCACCAGAGGATCACATTGACACCCTCAGGTGAAGCATTGAAAGCCATGGGACTCTCATCATGTGCAAAGCATCATTTCACACCATGGGCACTTTCAGCAGTTTGCTCATTACCCCGCATTATTAACAAGATGATGCACTTGGACCAGTGTGCCCCAGTCAACTCAGCATTTACCCCGTGGTGCGGCAACTGATCTAAGGCCCAGAAGAGGTTTGTGTCACCTTTTGAGACATGGGAGGGCAAGCACCACCATCAGAGCCCTCAGCATTGGAGCATTTGCATATTATTCTATCACCACGAAACCCATGAGACTAGTTTTTGTACCCCAAATACAAAGTGGGGACGACATGATGATTTACATGGAGATTCGCGGGCCATCCCCTTCTTCGAGATTTATGGATCCCTCTAGCACATTTTGGCACAAAGAGGACTCAACGTTGCCTTCTAGCAACCCTATATTGGCATGACATCATCAATTTGGCTTGCATCTGGATGGCTAATTCATATTTTTGTATAGCTACTGGGTCGGCTTGTGACCAACATTTTTATAATGTTGAAGGGCTTGTAGGCATAATTCGACTTAGTAGAACAAATATAGATAGAAGATCATTTCATTTGCATTGAATCATCATCATCACTTGGGAAATTCGGCCTCTTAGGCTAATTCGCACTTGTTCTTGAATTGGCTATTGGAATATCTTGGATGCATTACGATATTTGGAGTTGATTTTTTATATTCTTTCAGAGCTATCTCCTGGATTATGGATGAATATATTTCATGTCATCTTGCAAATGTTCTTTGTTGAAATATTTCTCTTGAAATATGTCTAATGTATGGAATTGTTGCAACTAGATCACTGGTACATTCTGCCCTAATTTTGTGAAGATAAATTTTGAAAGTTATTTGGTTGACAATTGCATATATTACTCATATCATGACATGTGATTAATGTTACTAGTGGTGAAAATTTGTTTTTATCCATAAAAATCCATAATTCCTTGAGTAGGTAATTGTTGAGGGTTGGTACCTAGGGCATCAATTCTTGACCTCCTTAAAGACAATTTTGGCTAATCTAAACCATCAAGGACTCCATATGCCCAAAGGCCAAGGCACTAGTCCAACCTTTGGTACCCTAAAGTAGGACGGCTAGGCTAGGACATAGAGCGAATGGAATTAGAGAGTGATTTGGTGGATTCCAAGTGCCTAGACACCAAGACTAAGGTCTTATCCCCTTGACCTCAAAGTTTGGTGGGCATCTAATTGGTTTTCAACCTAGAATCTCTTACCCCAGGTGTGCCCTAAGAACGAAAACTATAGCTTGTTATTGCCTCAACTTGGGGACTTCTTTGAGGGTTGTATGAACCTAGTACTTGGTGAAGTAAATCATAAAAATCCCTCCCTTCTCCTTGTCGTGACCTCAAGAATGCCTCTATCAACAATAACTTACAAAACCCTAGGTCTTGCACAATGTAACTTTTAAGTCTCTTATAGGGAGCGAAGTACCTTTAGAAGCATCATTTGATCACCTTAAGCTTCCCTTGAGAGGTCTTGACTCCTAACTAATATCTATCAAAGTTGATTATCATCCTACAAGGACTCCTCCCATCAATGAAAATCTGCAAAGAGCAAGGGACATTGGTTGTGGTGAGAATAGGCCATTGTCCCATTGTTAGCACTTAGTCTACCTCTTTGTCTTGTAAGGTTTCCCTTTACAACTCCTGTTAGGTTTTGTGGTAATAGGGACTTCAATAGCCCATCATTTGGCCTAGTTCAAACACTTCTTTTATCACTATAATAAACATTTTGCAACAAAGCTACATATTTGTTGGAAAGAAATCAGCGTTAGATATTTTTATATTTGGTGTCATTTTGCATTTTTGACAATTTTATTCAATACTTGACTATGTTTCGTTAAATTGCTTATTTTTTCATATGCTTAGTTAACAATGTCTAATTAGCAGGCATATTTTGTTAGGTCCATATAATACTAGTGTATTCGCCTTGTTCTTATTGTTAGTGTAGCCCCCTATTGTTATTGTTGTGCCCATGTATCCCTTATGTTGTTATTGTTGTGCCCCAAAGAAGCCCACTATTGGTATTGTTGTGCCCTTACAGTATTATTGTTATGTACACTATTATCATATTGCGAGCCCTTAGACTCCTATATATACCAAGTAGGTCTTATAATTTGTATCATCCAAGAATTGTTCATTTATGTGATATAAAGGAGGTTGCCTCCTCGAAAATGTTATTTCTGAAGTCCTTCTATTTTAATTTTTGTCCGCTGGTTGCATAACATTTGGTATCAAAGCTTTGGATTCTAGGGTTTCGCTTCTTCAAACAATTCATCTTGGAATTTTTGCTATAAATATTATTCTACAAGGCTTTAGAAGTTGAAATTGCAATCAAGTGGAATCGAAATATTAGTGAACTTAGTGTACGAATTTCAGATCTTCATTCGCTATATTTTCGGAGATATGATCTAAGGAAGTTAGGGTTTTTCCAGGCTCCGGAATTCCATCTCAAACAGGGGACCTAGGGAAAATCGTCATAATTTTCTCTTTGGGCATTGGATTTGAGTTTTGTAAAAAGTGACTGAAATTGCAGGGACTGTAGTTTTTCGGATATCATTTGCAAGGCTGAAGGTTGAACAGTGACACGTGGCACTCCACTCCATACAAGTTCGCTCTACCGAACCAGTCTATAATCAGGTCATCGTGGGAGATTGGGAAAAACTCTTCCTTGAAGAATCCAATCTCAGTCTGACTTGGGGGTTGGAAAGAATATTCAGAGGGCTACCACAAGACGAAAGTTCGAACTTTGGAGAATCGAAATTACATAGATACAATAATTTCAATATCAAGCTCCAAAAAAACAAGAAAAAGGTGTGCATTTTTTTTTAAAATTGCATAACTTTTGTTTGAAAAATCAGTTTGAAGTGATTCAAACAGCATAGTGAAACATAGATATCATTGTTTGATTCCAAAATCCCTCGAAGAAAAAAATGGACACACTTAGTAAGCAACCAGAAAGCTATACTATGACACATGAAGAAGAGGAAGAAATTCAACATGATATATCAAAATTATGAGACCAAGTACAACAAATTCCACACTCGAAAGAGTAACCAAAAATGAATTCAAATCGGTGATGAATGTTAAGATGGATGGTTTAGAAGTAAAAATGAAAAGGGACATGGAAGGTTTGAAGAATGGTTTAAAAGCAGATGTCGAAACAATGATGAATGTCAAGATAGAAGGGTTGATAAAGTTGCTGCAAGAAAGGCTTCCCAATGGTGACAAGGTAATCCATGAAAATCATGATGAGGACAAAAGGAATATGGATTATGATTTTAAAGACTCCAATGTTGGGTTTAGGACCCACCCATTGCAAAGATCGATATGAGGAAGTTTCATGGCAAGGATCGATAATATGGATACTACAGATGGAGCAAACTTTGATCTCCATGATGTGCAACACACACAAAAGGTACGCATTGCATCTTTATATTTAGAACCCAATTAGATTGTATGATATTGATGACTTTGTTCTCATAAACCACTTGTCACTTGGTCAATTTTTACGGAGGAAAAAATAACACATTATGAGGATACAAAGAGAAACACCCTCTTTAGCCAATTGATAAATCTCATACAAAAGTGTTCAATAGCAGAGCACATTGAGGACTTCCAAAAATTGAATATCAAGGTAACTAATATTCTAGAGGAGCATAGGATTAATGTCTTCATAGGGACTTTAACGGATAACATCCAACACGAGGTTCTCCTTTGGGAACCTAATTCATTGGAGAAGGCATTGAGGATGGCTAGAAAAGTTGAAAGAAAAATTATGGCAACAAGAAAGTCTACCACTCACAATGATAAAGATGGAAGTGTTGCTGCTCCTAGCCGTCCACAACCTACAAGGTTGACACCACAACAATTGGAGGAAAAAAGAGCAAAAGGGATTTGTTACAGTTGTGATAACAAATACACTAGAGGTCATAAGTGTATTGAGAAGAAATTATTTTACACAGCTTGTGAAGAGGAGGAAGAAATGGAACAAGAAACATCAAAAGAGGAGGATATACACCAGGAACGAACCCCAGAGAAAAAAGAAATGAATCTACCTATATCTTGTAATGCATTGGCAAGAATTACCACTCCTCAAACCCTCAAGATAGAAGGATATATCAAGAACAAAAAGGTAATAGTGCTAATTGATTCGGGTAGTGCCCATAATTTTACTCATTGTAAGATAGCTAAGGAATTGAATTGCTTTCTATATCCAACACCAGAGTGTCAAGTGATGGTTGCAAATGGAGGAACTATAAATTGCTCTGGAAAGTGCTCTGGAAAGTGCCATAATATCAAGCTAACCATGTGTAAAGTGCTATATTAATTTTGCCCTAAATTTCTTCAAACGTTAGTGTCAATTTTGGTATGTTCTATGCTTAAGAGCAATTTACTTCAATTTCTTATTAGCCCAATATCAATTTCCAGTTTAGCAATCACATTAGCATGATGGTAAAATGCAGATAAAACATAAACACAAATAGTGGAAGACACGCCAAGACAAGAGGACACAAGATGTGGCACCAGCCAAGGACAAACCCCAATGTGGGGAAACCCTTGATTAATTCTTCTTATAATCTTCAATAGTTCAACGTAGAGAGAGAGATAGTACAAATATACAAATCTGATATTTTATGACAACATAAGCAAACCCTAACAAACAAAGTCAAACATGGTCAAACAAGTTAGATTTGACCTCCAATCAAGCTTGGTCAAATCTCAGTCAACTCAGCCTCCAACAGTAAGAAGTATCAGCCCAAAACAGTCCAAAAATCCAAGTCAAACATTGGCCAACTTCAGTCAAGCCTACGGCCACCCCTAGCACAGTCAACGCTCGTCAATGCAAGGTCAAAGTGGATGTCCAGAACTGCACCCTGCCAAGTAGAGGTAGCCTAACCTAATCTGCAATCAAAGAAGAGT
The DNA here is from genome assembly GCA_000404065.3 of Pinus taeda. NCBI lineage: Eukaryota > Viridiplantae > Streptophyta > Pinopsida > Pinales > Pinaceae > Pinus > Pinus taeda. Next base: position 33,514 of record APFE030133195.1, read on the forward strand.
CAACACTAGTCAACATTGTCCAAATAGCCTTCTTGCAGCTTCTGTCAAACTTGGTCAACGCAACCCTAAACAAAAAACAGTCTCCTTCCTTTCGCACGTGTGAGAGAAGCCGCTCCAGATATGTGTACCCAAACAAGAGAGGAGAGAGAAGGATGTGAGGATGAGATGGTGAAATAATGCCATGAGGTCTCCTCCTTTTATATGCAACGTTGAGGTTAAGTTGGGGGTGAAGACGACCTTGACAAATTGTCAATAATATAAATAAATTCATATCTCCATATATACATGTCGGAATCGAATGATCTTTAGATCAATCCTACACCTCTCGAAGAGAGGACTCCAAGAAAAATATTAGTTGCGATAAATAAGGTGACCTATATAGAGTTTGGTCGTAGTTGCCAATTTTAACACTCCCTCTCAACTAGGGAGAACTCCATCTGCTAATCCATCTGTCAGTCGGCACTATCTCTGCCATCAATGCACTGCATTGTTGAACTATGAAGATGAAGAAGTAATCAAGAATGTATCATACCATTCTCTACTGACCCGAAGTTGGTCCCAGATAAAAGAGAGTGTCTCATACCACTCTTACTAACCCGAAGTCAGTTCCAATAAAGAGAGTGTGTCATACCACTCTTACTAACCCGAAGTCAGTTCCAATTGATCTCAAATCAATATCATCCTAGCATAGGGAGTATGGTAGTACATGATGCGTCCATCGGTAGTACTATGGTCCCTATCCTCATTTCCCTACTCATTGGCCAGATGAGAGGTACTTCCCATGAGTCTCAAACTGTATGGATAGGATGTCTCAGCAGGAGAAGGATGAACCACTCATCCTGCCTACATGTCGCCACTGGGTATCACAGGGGAAGGCTAAACCACTCACCATGTACACAACAAACCACTAGGGGAAGGCTGAACCACTCACCCTGTACACAGCAAACCACTAAGGGAAGGTTGAACCACTCACCCTATGGTTTCTCATCATTCCCAGAAGTACCCCAAGCCCCTCGGAGCTCCCAGAGCTCAATGTCCATATCATATAGGACCCTCATAAGAGGGTCTCTCCACGACTCCTAGTCGTTCTCGGAAAGTCAAGAATTTGACCTTTCCCAGGGGTTTTGTCAGAATGTCGATGACCTACTCATCAGTCCCAATGTGATGGAGTCTTATTGCTCCTCATTGTACCATATCCTGGATAAAGTGATACCTGATATCGATGTGCTTGGAGCGATCATGAAATATGGGATTCCCTGATAATGGGATCCCACTCTGATTCTCGCAGAGGATCACGGTGGTATCTAGCACATGTCCAAACAGCTCACTGAAGAGCTTCTTGAACCAGATAGCTTCACATGAGGCCATACTCGCAGCTATGTATTCGGCCTCAGCAGTGCTCAAAGTAAGACACTTCTGCTTCCTACTCATCCAGGGTATCGAAGCAGAACCCAAAGAGAAACAGCACCCAGAAGTGCTCTTGCATCCACCACACTACCTACCCAATCAGCATCAGAATAACCATGCAGCCTCACATCTCCAGCAGTGTATCTCAATCCATGAGTGATTGTGCCCCGAAGACATCTTAGAAGATTCTTGGCACCAATCCAGTGTGTGTGATGAGGCTCAACCATATATTGGCTCAACGTGTTAATTGCAAAACATATATCCAAATGGGAGTTCACCAAGAACATCAGTGCTCCTATGAGTTGACGATACTCAGAAGCATTTCCCAATTCAGGTCCGGCAGCACTACTGCATAACTTATTAAAGTTAAGCTCCATCGGGGTAGTCACTAGTTTGCAATCCACCATCCCAAATCTTTCCAATATCTTCACAACATATTTCCTTGAGATTGGAAAATTTCTCCTGGCTTTTACCAGACCTCCAACCCTAGGAAGTAGTGCATCAGTCCTACGTCCTTCATCTCAAATTCGGAAGCCAACTCCCTCTTACATTTGTGAATGAGAGGGTCTGTACCAGTCAGAAACAGCTCATCCACATAAAGCACCAATATGAGAGGTCTATCATCTTCAACCTTAAAGTAAAGGTTCGGATCCGCTTCACTCCTAGTGAGTCCCAGCTTCATCAGATAGCTATCAATCCTCTCATACCAAGCCCGAGGTGCTTGCTTCAACCCATAGAGAGCTTTCTTCAACCTGCATACATGAGATTCTCGATCATGAATCTCAAACCCCTTAGACTATTCCACATAGACTTCCTCTTTAATCGAACCATGCAAGAAAGTGATCTTGACATCCATCTGATGTAGGTTCCATCCTTGCGAAGCAGCGAGGGCTATGATCGAGCGGATGGTGGTGTATCAGGCAATAGGTGCAAATATCTCATCGTAATCTACACCTTCCTTTTGAGAGAAGCCTCGAGCAACAAAGCGAGCCTTGTACTTTTCTGCACTCCCATCAACTCCATGCTTGATTTTGTAAAGCCATTTAAAGGTGACAACCGATTTGTCCTGGGGTCTAGGGACCACATCCTAGACATCATTCTTCATAATGGACTCGTATTCTTCATTCATAGCATCCTTCCATACTTGATGCTTCACAGCTTCTTCGAATGATGTAGGCTCATTTTGAATGATAGTGCTCATAATGGTCAAGTATCCTTGATACCTGGTCGGCGTCTTGCTTTCACGGAAAGTCCCCCTTGGTGCAATATGTCTCTCGGCATCTTCGAAAGTCTCCCTAAGCCATGAGGGCCTCTTCTTGGAGGAGGAGGGCTCTTGAGGAGGATCAATAGGATTCATAGGTTCATCAACATTCGACATTGTTTCATCTTCTTTTTCATCCTACTTTCCGGTGTCAACTTCTTTATCCTTCCTTAGTATAGGAAGGTTGTCAACCTTGCTAAGATCCATATCTTCGTCAAAGGTGACATAATGACTTATCTCAACTTCCCTTTGGCTAGCCACATTAATTCTATAGCCCTTAGAATTTTCTCTATAGCCCACAAAGATTCCTTTCTTTCCAGATGCACCCAATTTGCTTCTTTTCTCTTTCGGCACTTGAAAGTATTTGGGACTTCCAAAAAATTTTAAATGAGAGATATCGAGTTTCTTACCAATGAACATTTCTTCGGGAGTCTTGGAGTCCAATGCTTTATGAGGGCATCGATTTTGAACATATATGGCAGTATTCGCAGCTTCGACCCATAGAAACTTCGGAAGCCTTTGATAATGAAGCATGGCACGAACAGCTTCCATAATAGTACGGTTCTTCCTTTCAGTCACATCATTATGCTCACGTGTATGGTATTGTGGTCTCCCTCTTAATGCCAGCTTCTCTACAATAGTCATTGAATTCATTGGATTCATGCTCGGTCCCATTATCAGTCCTCAATATCTTAATTCTCTTCTTAGATTGATTTTCGATCATAGCTTTGAAGTGATGAAACCAGGTGAATACTTCATCCTTCTTTTTCAAAAAGTAGATCCAAGTCTTGTGAGAATAATCATCTGTAAAAGTGAGATAATATAAATATCCTCCCAAAGAGTTTACGGGCATCATACCAGATATGTCGGAATGGATTAACTGCAATATATCAGTGGTCTTGCTATTACTATAGGGGAACGGTCCCCTTGTAAGTTTTCCTTCGGCACATCCTGGACATATACCTTCATTCCCTACTTTGAACTCGGGCATACCTGTCACCATTTGTCTCACATCGGAAAGAGCCTTATAATGAAGATGACCAAACCTCCAGAGCCATAGTTCAGATTGTAGACATGTGTCGCAAGACATGGCCCCCAATGGACTTCCTCCAACTTGATACAAAGTGTCAACCTGGAACCCAAGAGTAAAAGCATCTTTAAAATTCCTTTTCCAAACACGTACCTTTCCATCAATGAATGCCACCTTGTAACCTTTGTCTTCCATTGCCGAAATGGACACCAGGTTCTTCTTGAGATCAGGTACATATAGAACTTCTTGTAAATTAATCGTGTTACCCTGATTCAACTGAAGTACAGCATTCCCTACACACTTTACGAGATAGGTGGCACTGTCTCCAAGAATAATCTCCAAGTTTACGTCCTTCTCTATCAAATTAGAGAGAGCTTCCTTGTATCCGGTGAAGTGCCTTGAAGCACCACTATCAATAAGCCAATTCCCCAAGGTGTCTAGAGGAGAGGTAGTGGAGAGGGTCGATATCAGATAATACTCCTTTTGCTTATTGTTAACAACATTTGATTCTTCATCCCTGGAGTTCCTTGCTTTCTTCGAGGGTTAACCATTTCCATGATGTCCCGCATTCCTTCTTCCTTTGCAATTGAACCTGCCATTCCTTTGATTGTTGTTGTTGAAGTTGCCTCTGGAGTGATTGTGATCATCATCATGTGATGTGTCCATTCTATTTGGACACTCCCTCACATAGTGGCCAAACTTATTGCAAACAAAGCAACCGCCCTTCCTTTCACCCTTAGATCCGAGCTTTCCATTGAAATGATCTTTAGACCCTGCATTATTTCTCCTTTTGGCATGAGCGGAGAAAGTAGTGGGGTTGCCTCTATTAGAAGGCATTTCTTGCTCCACCATTCTTGTTTCTTCTTAAATCCATCTTGACATCAATTCTTCAAATCCTGGAATTTGATCTTTATTGAGAATAGCGATTCTAAATATATACCACTCAGGTGGGAGCCCTCCAAGGGTAGTGATAGTAAGTTCCCTGTCAGGAATGACTTCTCCAATCGATAGAAGATCATTCTTGATCTCAATGATCCTTAAGAAGTAGGATTGAATATCCTCGTCCTTGCCCTTCTTAATATCCTTCAACTTATTTTTGAGGAACAAAATTTGATTTGGATCACTAACCTTGAACATGCTTACCAATCAGTCGTAGATCTCCTTGGAGGTGTTCAAATCGGAGATGTAGGCCACCAAATGCTTGTCAATGGAATCTTTGATAATCTTCTTCGCTTTGACTTCAGCTTTGGTGTACTTGTTCTCTGTAGCAATCGATGCATTTGATGGAGGCTCTGGGATTTTACCCTTCACATAATCCAACACTTCTTGTTCTTCCAATATCAGATCAAGGGACATCTTCCATCCGTGATAGTCAAAGTTTTCACAGAGCTTGTCTTCAACCAGGAAGTGGGATGAGGAAACCATTGAGCCTTTTGTCCTTTCCAACTATCTTCAGTGATTGCTCTTTCACTCTTGCTTGCACTTTGTCTTCACCTAAGCTTTGATACCATGTTAATTTTGGTATGTTCTATGCTTAAGAGCAATTTACTTCAATTTCTTATTAACCCAATATCAATTTCTAGTTTAGCAATCACATCAACATGATACTAAAATGCAGATAGAACATAAACATAAACAGTAGAAGACAAGCCAAGACAAGAGGATGTAAGATGTGGCACTAGCCAGGGACAAACCCCAATGTGGGGAAACCCTTGATCAATTCTTCTTATAATCTTCAATAGTTCAGCAGAGAGAGATAGTACAAATATACAAATCTGATATTTTATGACAACAACAGCAAAGTCAAACAAGTCAGATTTGACATCCAATCAAGCTTGGTCAAAGTTCAGTCAACTCGGCCTCGAACAGCAAGAAGTATCAACCCAAAACAATTCGAAAATCCCAGTCAAACATTGGTCAACTGCAGTCAAGCCTAAAACCAGCCCTAGCACAGTCAACGTTGGTCAACACAGGGTCAAAGTGGTTGTCCAGAACTGTAGCCTGCCAAGGAGAGGCAACCTAACCCAATCCGATGTCAAAGAAGAGTCAACGTTGGTCAACACTATCCAAATAGCCTTCCTACAGCTTCGGTCAAACTTGGTCAACATAGCCCTGAACAAAAAACAGTGTCCTTCCTTTGGCACGTGTGAGAGAAGCTACTCCAGATATGCATACCCAAACAAGAGAGGAGAGAGAAGGATGTGAGGATGGGATGGTGAAATAATGCCATGAGGTCTCCTCCTTTTATATGCAACTTTGAAGTTAAGTTGGGGGGTGAAAATAATTGTTTTTGCTTGTTGGCCGACCTTGACAAATTGTCAATAATATAAATAAATTCATATCTCCATATATACATGTCAAGATCAGATGATATTTAGATCAATCCTACACCTCTCGAGAGAGGAATCCAAGAAAAATATCAGCTGCCATAAATAGGGTGACCAATATGGAGTTTGGCCCTAGTTGCCAATTTTAACAATTAGGGTTTTTATCAACCCTTGTTTCATTCATTTACTATCATCAAAGTATTCTTTTGTACTTAGCATTTCTGAATAATGCAAACAATTGATTAAAGTGCACATAACAATGAAGGCATTCCACAAATATTAATTCTATCAAATTTAAATTTTTTTTAAACAACAGACCCACAACGAATAACCATAGGTATATCAAATTCAACAAAAGCATTAACAAACGTTATCTCAACCAAACATTAATTGCTATCAAATTCCATAAGATTGGCAGAACCATAGTGGTCGCAAATGTCAATAGATAAGCAAGGTATTACCCAAATTAGCAGTTCCACAAGTCGCAATTTGTTGACAAATCAACAGAGTCCCCTAACTAGACAATTGACCATAATCTAATTAATCTAGCTAGACAATTGGCCATAGTCAATATTTCCTCTGCAATATTTAGTTTCACTAAAGCTGGTAGTCTTTGTCCTGTTAGAGTCTCCATGTGGCAAGATTTCAAGCTTCGAGGAGTGGTTCTCACTATAGGAAACCCTTCTGCCAATGCGTCCGACGTACACAACAACAATTTTGTTCTTCAATTCGAAATGTCGGTTATTAATCCCTTAATATGTTTGACGTCCCAAATTGAGACGACGTTGCATCGTCCTCGCTTCCTGTGTCAGACTCGACCTCGATTCCCACACTTAAATCTTCAACACTGTACCTGATTCCTGCTCGGGCTATCCCTTCCGTAGTTTTTAATCCAATGCCATGATGACCGAGCCAGTGGTTTAGTTAGACATAAATTCTTGTGACGTTAAGACATAGCCAATCAAGAACTCTGCTATCTTTCCAAAAGGTGTTCCAAATACCAGATGATGATTCCCAAAATTGTCCAAGTGATTTGCTACCGTCTCAAGATTTCCCTGTGCCAAAACAAATTGGAGATAGATTGGTGTCAGTTAGGGAGGAATCTTTCACCACCGAAATTGACAATAGTAATGGGTCTCAAGACCTTAGAGCTAATGCTCAAGAGAAACATATAAGATGATCCACAATGATCCTCCAAAATGAATCCAAGTATCCTTTATTTATAGACTTCCTTAAGGGGTTTCACTTTCTTAAGTGGTTGAGTGTGTCTCAATCAAAGCCCCAGATTTGGGTTTTTCACCCAACTTACCCAAAACTCACCCACAATGGGGGTTTTAGGGTTTTATCCCCCTTTTCGAAGGACTATAGCCTACAGGGACAAATAGGCTACTAAGTCCCCCCTGCCCGAAATTGCTTGCCCTCAAGCAATTGAAAATTCGGGTGTTGTAGAATTCGTTCTCCTTCCCATGTCACGTCATCCTCCGGTAAATTCTTCCATCTGATGAGGTACTCCAAAATTACCCTTCCCCTTGTTGAAGAAAGTGTAACTAGGTTCAGTATTTACAAAATGTAATTTTGATCTTTGTACTTGTCAAGAAAAAGAAATTATTATTTTTGTAAATTACAAGAATGAGTTTCTTGCTCATTTCATAGGTCTAGGAAAATCAAAGAGTCAAAGACATGTAAGGAGCTCTTCATGAGCCTATGTAAAATGTACACAAGACTAAAACAGCCCTCCAAGACAAGCATAATCCTCCAAAGACAAGCACGAAGAAGATTGTCTGCAAAAATATGAAGAGATCAATCAAGTCGGCCCTAAAGAATATACAAATGACATGTCAACTCAATAAAAGAGACAGATCAGTTCGCATTGACATGTCGGCTTATTATGGCAGCATAACACCTATAAATAGGCAGCTAGAGTTACCACAAAAAATCCGAATTTTGGATAATTTTCTCTGTAACTTCGGAGGTACAGGAACTTGGATTTCTAATGGGTATAATAGTATCTATCTTCGCATAAGGCTCAGACTTCTGATGGCATTACTGTAGCTTCAAATGGGTGCTATAGAAATAGTAACATTCTCGGCATAAGTATGATGATAAGGGCTTTGGTGCAAGAGGGGAACACTCTGTCTCATCATTCTAGACAGTATCATCTTGGTATAGCAATGCTGACAAGAATCTCAGGGATCCACATCAGTCTACACAGTCTCGGCATAATTCAGATGAAGGTGGTCCTATAGTAACACTCTCTGCAGTCGTGATCCTAAGCTTAGAGATGATCTCAATGGAGAATCTATCACAAGGTTATGATCACAACAAAGGAGCAGCTATGGTGAAACAGTCATGACCTCGGTGGACCTAGGTGTAGACCTTAAGGAGATCTCAGTGGTAGAGTTAAGACTTCGATGAAAATGCAAAGAGGTTGCAGCAGCGGTGAGGATCTTGATGATCACCTCAGAGGTACAGTGATGATGATGATCTCAGCAGTGACAAAGAAGAGGATTGGTGTCTTGGTCTTAGAGTGGCTCAGTGAGTCTAGAGTCACGGTCTTGGTGTTCGTTAATTGGAATCTCTATGAGAAGACTTATGTGCGGGTTTTTCTCTCCAAGAAGGAGAGGTTTTTGCCCTGGAAAAATGCCAACATCTTGTGTTCTTGTCTCTTTGTTTTTGGTAGCTATTTGATGAAATAAGAAACACACACTCTAATAATGTCAAAGAGAAGATTGTGCTCATAAGAAAATTAAAATGCTTCACAGATAGTTATCATGCTAAGAAGAATCTCATTAAATCAATACCCTAGATTCTTCAACATGGTATCAGAGCTATGGTTGCAGCCTAAGGAAGGGCAGAAAAGAGACATACAAGGATCTATCTTCACGGGCATCAAAGAAAGTTGAAAGGTCTAAAGGAGCAAGTCTACAACAGTACATGGAGTATCAACTTCAGTGATTACAGTCATGCACTCAACTCATGTTCAGTTTGATCGAGTATATCAGTGCCATTCCTAGGATCCTCACTTCTTGATCATTGAACCTTCTCTATGAAATAAAAGACAGTGTTGGCATAAATTACAGACTCAAGGATATATGGCAGAATTCATCCAAGAAGTGCCTCTCACAATCCATATTATACCACTGCCTCAATCTAGTAACTGCAAGAAGGCAGTTTCGGTGATAAGACAGTCTCTCTACACAAAAACATCACTGTCTCGATACAGTGTCATAACAAATACTTGTCACGGTCTTGGATCTTGAACAGCATGATGCTCAGATCAAAACATAAGTCTCCTTATATCACTATCATAGTTTGGATAATGCTCGATGTAGGTGTTTGCTGATGCACTCTGAGGAATACTGAGTGTGATAAAGTCCACTTGTGGGATAGCAGTATCACTAACATGTCAACAATGTGCTCAAATACCTTACAGATGAATTGGAAATCAAGATAATCTCAAGGTCACAACGCAGCTTCAGTGATGTCAAAATCACAAATGTCATGGAGCTAGAAGGCCTCCAAGGAAGTCTTGACAAAAGGATACTAGTGATGGGCAGCTCAAGCAAAGGAAGTACCAAGGTGAAGATCTCCTCTTCACATGCCAAGTAAGTATCTTTCATGTTCAATCAATTTTTGGTTTAATAACTTTCTTTTACAAGGAAATGGAAATATTGGAGGATAGCCATAGTCCTCATGAAATATGTCCTTGCATAGAATAAGGAGGATTGGCATAATCCTCATAGAAAAGAGAAGTCATTGATGTCTATGGAAAGGTCTCTGATGGTCAAGCAGTGCTTGAATGCATCAAGAGACTCATAGGAATCGTATGAAATCACTCAAAGGTCCTCACATGCCAAAAGAGGAGACATAAAGAGAGATATATGAAATACTAGAAGATATATTCTCTGAAATTGTAGTAAAGAAAGTCACATCACTTAGACCTACTCAAAAGTTTGGTCCTCAAGCAAAGCAAGACAGAGTAAGTATAGCTAAGATTCAATGCTATAGAAATATTTTGGAAGCTCATATCACTGTAAGATGGAGGAAGCTGAAGAAAACGACCAAGAAAAGAGGGAGTAACAAATCTCTCCTATGAGTAAGATAATATCCCTCACAAAAAGGGTCCTATCATAAGCTCCTAAATCTTGTGTTATAAGATATGACAATGATAATAAGATGCATCATGGAAGCATTAGAAACAAGAGCTCATGACATCACCATGGGAATCATGAAGGACAAAAACCATGGCAGACAAACATGTAGGATATAGCTCTTGGGAACCTCAATGGACATTGAAGGAAAGGAAGAAGTCATCTAAGACAAGGCTCATCATACATAAAGTCAAAAAGCAAAACATCTGCCAGTTGGGGATATAGAAGATCCTCAAAATTCTCTAATGGAATCCTCATTGTAGGGTTCACTAATCTAGAGAGGAAGCAAGTGTTTCAACAAGAATTCCAACTTATGGAATCCATAAGATGATGATGTGATGGCATGAAGCAGATCAAGGGATTGAAGATCTCTTCAATCAAGGAAGCTGCTGGAAGAAGCCTCGATGACCTGAAGGTAAAAATAAGGTATGTATGCTTGTGTTTAATATTATAATGACATGACATATGGTTGCAGATACCGTAGATCATTACTTCTATCTTGAGAAGCATGATCAAGAGAAAAAGGATCTCCTCCTCTGAAAAGATGCAAGAAGACATAAGTCACACTAGATGAAATCAACATAATATGTCCTCATATGAAGTATGAGGTGGTTGATCACAACTAAGAAACTCTTATTAAAAGGCACCTAGGAATGGAAGGTGTGAGGAAGGAAGAGATCGTGAGATACACAACCATGATAAAAGCAATCACCATCCAAAAGACCAAGAAGATTCAACTAAAAAATCTCCTAGAAAGATATGAAGACTTTGATGAAAGTCTGAAAAAGATGAAGACCCTTGACAATGAATATCTTTGGGAAATGTGTCAATATGTGTGCAGGATGTTGATACCTACAAGAAGATGTCATGATGAAGAGCCATCTCATAAGGTCTATTTAATTTAATATGATGTTTTGATTTCTTGAATAATATCTGAATAATGCAGGGCTACTCAAACAGGAGTTGTAAATACAAGTACAACTAGCATTCATGTGGTGGATGGAAGAAGCATTATGAGAAAGAAGTAGTCATATAACGAAAGAAGCAGATATGAAGAAGGCCACTTTCCATGAAGAAAGAAATGACGTGATGAACTAAGGAGGAAAGTGATCGATGGTTGTTGCCCTACAAGGAAGAAGCTCAACTGATTTTCATGACATCAAGGAGAGAAGTTGATCAAGTAGCTACAGGACCCACAAAGAAAAGAAGTTGTTGATGTATAGAAGAGTCCCTAGCTAAGAGGGAGCTCTGACAGGTCCCTGATCAAGAGGGAGCTTGGATTGAATCACCTTTGATTAAAAAGGAGTGACAGTTGTGTTTTTCTATTTCATGTGTCATGCACTAGACTAGTAATAATCGTCGCAATTCTAGGTGAAGGCCATGAATGAAAATGTAGATACATGATAGACACAACATTCTTTTCTTCACCTGGGAAGAAAGAATGGAGGATTGGGTAGCATCTGATGCTCTTTGAGGATGTGTAAGGCATCCAAGATAAGAGTAGGCAAGAGGACCGATATTCTTTGAGGGTTGGGAACCCAAGGTAAGAATAGTCCTAGAAGGTCAACTCAATAAACACTCGGGTGGGTTTGTACCTTGAGAGACAATGATAAAGGTGTCCATAAATCATTGGTCTCACCAACATTGTACTCTGATCTTATGAGAGATAGAGTTGTTAGTCAAGGCCTTGCTATAAACAATGTTGGTTACTATGATGCTATAACAGGTGGGTTACCAATCTGATTCTTCTTATGAGAAATTCTTCAGATTGAGAATGACCAAGTATCATTATAAATACCTCCCTAATTAAGAGGGAGTGTTGAAGAAAATGTAACTAGGTTCAGTACTTACAAAATGTAATTTTGATCTGTGTACTTATCAAGAAAAAGAAATATTATTTTTGTAAATTATAAGAATGGGTTTCTTGCTCATTCCATATATCTAGGAAAGTCAAAGAGTCAAAGACATGTAAGGAGCTCTTCATGAGCCTACGTAAAATGTATACAAGTCTAGAACAACCCTCCAAGACAAGCACAATCCTCCAAAGACAAGCACGAAGAAGACTGCCTACAAAAAGATGAAGAGATTAGTTAAGTCGGCCTCAAAGAATATACAAATGACATGTCGGCTCAATAAAAGGGACACGCCAGTTCACATTGACATGTCGGCTTATGATGGAGGCATAACACCTATAAATAGGCAGCTAGAGTTACCACAGAAAATTAGAATTTTGGATAAGTATCTCTGTAACTTCGGAGGTACAGGAACTCGGATTTCGGATGGGTACAGGACTATTTATCTTCGCATAAGGCTCAGACATCGGATGGCATTACTGTAGCTTCAGATGCGTGCTACAGAAATAGTAACATTCTCAGCATAAGTATGATGATAAGGGCTTCAATGCAAGAGGGGAACACTCTGTCTCATCATTCTAGACAGTATCATCTTGGTATAGAAATGATGACAAGAATCTCAGGGATCCACATCAGTCTACACAGTCTTGGCATAATTCAGATGAAGAAGGTCCTATAGTAACACTCTCTGCAGTCATGATCTCAAGCTTAGAAATGATCTCGATGGAGACTCTGTCACAAGGTTATGATCACAACGAAAGAGCAACTATGGTGAAACAGTCATGACCTCAGTGGGCCTAGGTGCAGATCTTAAGAAGATCTCGGTAGTATAGTTAAGATTTCGATGAAAGTGTAAATATGTTGCAACAACAGTGAAGATCTTGATGATGACCTCAGAGGTGCAGCAATGATGATGATCTCAGCAATGACAAATAAGAGGATCAGTGTCTTGGTCTTGGAGTGGCTCAGTGACTCTAAAGTCATGGTCTTGGTGTTCGTCAATTGGAATCTCTATAAGAAGAATTATGTGCGGGTTTTCCTCTCCAAGAGAGAGAGGTTTTGGCCCTGGTAGAACACCAACATCTTCTATTCTTGTCTCTTTGTTTTTGGTAGCAAGTTGATGAAATAAGAAACACACACTCTAATAATGTCAAAGAGAAGATTGTGCTAATAAGAAAATTAAAATGTCTCACAAATACTTATCATGCTAAGAAGAATCTCATTAAATCAATGCCCTAGATTCTTCAACACCCCTTAACTTCTTTTCTCGAACGGCCATGATCGTTTCTGGAATCAATTCCAATTGTTCTTCCTCATCTAATGGTGGCAGCTCAATAGAAGTGGTGACCCACTGGCCTATAACCTTCTTGAGGCATGATACATGAAATACATTGTGGATTCCACTATCACTCGGTAGCTCCAACTCATACGCCACTTCACCCACTCTTTGGAGGATTTTGTAAGACCCATAAAACCTTGGCTTCGGCTGCTCTACCCCACTCTTCTTGAGTATAGACTATCGATAAGGCTGCAATCATAGGAAAACAAGATCCCCTACCTCAAAATTGTGCTATGTTCGGTGTTGGTCTACTTACATCTTCTGTCGATTTTGACCAACCTGAATATTGTCCTTGAGTACCCTAAGAATGTCCTGACTCCCCTGTATCTAATCCTTGGCAAGAGGTTCCTTGCGGTCTCCGAAGATTCTATCGATGAAGGAGGGTGCATCAAACCCATACAGAGACTTGAAGGGTGTCATTCATACCACTTGATCCATGCCTTTTGTTGAACTGTCACATAGTTGCGCAAATACCCCTAAATCCATTTATTTACAATTTATGTTTCTTCGTCAGTTTGCAAGGGACAGCTAGTGCTAGGGATTAATTCAGTTCCAACTAATCTAAAAAGGTCCTACCAAAATGCGCACGCCCATGAATCTACTTTCATGGTCGTTGACTATGTTCTTCGACAACCCATGTAATTTGAAGACTTCTTTGAAGAAGAGTTATGCCACTTGCTTGGCCGAGTAATCTGCTAAGATAACAAAGCATGTGAATTTAGTTAATCTGTCCACCACAGTGTATATGCAATCCTTTCCCTATGCTTTGGGTAATCCTATGACAAAATCCATCGATATGCTTTCCCATTTCTGTTCTGGAATGGGTAGAGGTCGGAGAATACCTGCAGGACGTGTGTGCTCAACCTTATTTCACTGACATGTCATGCATTCCCTGACGTATTTCATCACATCTTCCTTGAGTCCCTTCCATAAGAATCGCTCTAGGATCTGTCGGTATGTCTTGAAGAACCCCTGGTGTCCGACTGAAGGAATATCATGTGTAACCTTCACAATTTTCTTCTTAAGTGTAGATTAGGGACCAAATATATCTTGTCTTTATAGTAAATGATGTCATCGACTATTTCGTACCTGTCATCCTGGATAATCCAATCAAGAAGCGTGCAAGCAAACTAGTTCTTAGCATATTCAGCGGAGAGGTAAACCTTCCAATCTTCTGTGAGCTTTATGAGGGTGTAGGTTGCTCGTTTCTTGCAGAGTGCATCAGCCACCACGTTTTTCTTCCCTAATGTCAAAACCATAAGCTTGAATTTTGCTTACCCACTTTTGTAGTCGTTCATTTAGGTCCCTTTGTCCCAAGAAATGTCGCGTTGTTGTGGTCTATCATGACTACGAACCTATTACCCACTAGATACCGCCTGAACTTTGCCAATGCATGCACGATGGCCAACATTTCTTTGTCATATATGGAGTAAAGCCTTTCTATATCTTCTAGCTTTCGACTTTCGAATGCAATCAGATGACCTTTCTACATTAGGACGTGTTCAAAATAGTGTAACTAGGTTCGGTCTTCATTATGTCAAATATTTTAACAATGTATTTTTGTATCAAAGAATTATTTTTTCTCCAATTGAGAGCCCTAGACAAGTCATGTAAAATGAAGACAGTCATGTATTATTATTCATGTAAATGTAATGAATGTAAGTCCTTCTAGATCACCAACGAAACACTGTAACGTGTACCCAAAGAATTATTGCAAGGAAACCGCTCAAAGAAAATTATGGAAGTCTTCTACATTCACGTCGACCTAATTAATTAATCAAAGGGCATGTTGGCCTAATCTAGGCTCACATCGGCTCAATGGATGAAAGGGCAAGCCTATATATAGGCTACGTTTGGCTCCTCCAAAAACACAATTCATTCACTCTCACTCACGAAGAGGAGAAGCAGAAATAAGGTCGAAGGAAGGAAGGGTAGCCGCAGCAAGTGAGGAGGTTTGTTCCCTCATGCGAAAACATCAACAAGTCAGCTATCCCTCATGGCATTCAGATCTAGATTAGGTTCTTGCGTTTCATAACTGTATGGTTGGTATGAAGGGTTGTTCTAGTCGCAAATACAAGAAGGAGATTGTTGTTGAAAGGTGTGTGGGTATCATAGGGCCAATAAAGCCCTAACTCTATTCTCATATGTGCATTCGCTCTGAAATCAAAGGCTTCTACCCTCATTGTTCTAGACAGTCAGTATTATTGCCTTTCGAAGACCTATAATCAAGCCCTAATCATCGCTCTAACAAAGAATGAGGGATCTACATGAAATGCGAGGATAGATCGAGGCTAGAAGAGCCTATCCAAATTAGTTGGTGCATACTATCATGCCCATTCGCTGCAGAAATGTACAACATGATTGGGAACATGTTTGGAGGTATTGTCATTTGATGTTGAAGGCATTTCTAAGTCAACGTTTGGGTCATGTAACTTCTCAATAAAGATTCTATAAGAAAGAGTTCAAAGGGTTTTTCCTCTTAGATTTTGTAGAGGTTTTTGCCCTGGCATGGTGCCATAATCTTGTGTATTTTGATCTTCTTGTTTCTAGTAATTGTTTGAAGATAATAATAGATAAGAAGAAAAATCTAAATAAGTAATATCTCAAGCAGCAATCATAATTAAGAGAAATTGAATAATTCAAATTGCCCTTAATTTCTCAACATGGTATCAGAGCGAGGTTCTGCAAAGGGCATGAAGAAGATCAGAACTTCGCACTCTCTGTCTGAAATTTCGTGTGAAGGTATACGCAATCTAGAAGGGAGAGATCTCGCATAAGAAGGGACAGATCTCGCATATCTCTGAGATCTAGTATGGAGCAAATCCGCATTGAAAAGGGTTCAAGTATCTGTCTGCAACTCGGATGGGTCTCAGATCTCATGAAGAAAGATGGAGAGGCATGAAGATTGTCTCAGAGTTTATTCCAGAGCGCAGTCATGAACTCAGCATACATATATTCGTGACATAAGTTTGTGAAGACAGTAACTACTACAATCTCGGTGAACAAAGGAATACAACCTATACATACAGTCTCGGTGGACATTACAGTATGTAGATCTGTCTCCTTGTGATCTCGATATATATATATATATATATATATAGATATATCAGTAAATCGTTGCTACAGCCTTGGCATACCTATAGGTGTAATCAAGAAGGATCTTTGAATGGATAGACAGTCTCGGCATAGAGATGTCTCTGCTCTTTCGAAGGTATAGTCTTGGCATGTTGAAGAACCGGAGTATCAACAGTGACAAAAATGATCAGAATCATGACGGTGAAAGAGGGTAACAATCTCAACATAATGAGAAGGAGTAAACATAACGATCTCGGCATAATTGCAACAAGCAAAAGACTCGGATCTAACACCTCGGTTGATTCACGTAATATCTCTGTTGCAATCTCAATGAACAACAGTGATAAGGGTTTCAAGAAGCAAGTCTTTGATCTCGGCATAACTATGATTGTCTCATTCTTAAAAGTTAAGATAAAAGAGTCACAAGGATCTACCTTCTCGGCATACTCTTAGTAATGACATTGTAGACGCAGCACATGATGATTACTGTATAATGGAATATAATCACAATCTTAACATATGAATGATCAAGAAGGATCTCTGTGAGATATACAGAACCTTATCTCTAGCATAGATAGAATATGGGATCATGATTTTTGATATCTCAATGATTTCATTTGTCCGAGAATGTATATCAATAATATCCTATGCAAGAAGAACAAGAAGTGAAGATGCAGCTGCAGTGTGATGACAATGGCATGGTAGCAGAGAAGATGATGATCTCAGTAAGAACAAGAGATCTCAAGGAGCAATAATGAATATCTCAGTGATGCAACAGAAATATCAGTGTTAAAGTTATGCTTTCAGTAAAAGCGCAAAGATGATCTTAGTAAAAAACAGTAAAGTTCTCAGTAAAGATGTGACATTCAAAATAGCAGCGACGATATTGTTCTTTTATGAAGACAAGGTCATGGGCATGATCTCGACTATGATGAAGTTAAGGTCTTGATCCCTATCTTGGCGTAGCTATCATAAAGACCTCGTTGTTATGATCTCAATAAAGGTACAACAATGATGATTGCAGTCATGGTGCAGCAGTGACCTAATTGAAATGTTATAAGATGTACTCTCTGAAATGTAGTAAAGAAGGTCATCTTCATGAGATCTCAATTGGGAGATCTGAGAAAGATGATAAGAAGACAATCATCTATAAGCAAGATGTCAAGTGTCCTTGGGACAAGGAAGCTTCCACATCTAACAACTCACGGTACTTGTTAGTGTTACTTGGGAGCAAAAGCGAAAGCGAGGAGCGGGAGCGAAAATGGGTGCGGGAGCGACATTTTCAAAAGTTCACGGTTTTTATATAATATATATATATATTTTTATATTTTTATATTTTGATACATATACGTCAACAAAAACATGTAGAATTATGAATTAGATATAAAAAACATAGATTGAACCATATAACAATAATCATCTAGAAGATATAATCTTCATCAACCACGTCCACAAGTTAGTAACATAGTAACATACAACATATTGAGTCTCGTGATTCATCAATCTTAAAGTTTCAAGCTTTGAAAATTCAATATATAACATTTATCATCATTGATCACCAAAGTTGTACTTGTAAGCTAAGTGTAACCATTACAACAAATAATATCTAACATGAAATG
>APFE030133199.1:989-22948 GCA_000404065.3 Pinus taeda
CTTGTGAGGGATATATAGAAGACAAAAAAGTGTTACTAGGTAAAGGTGGACACTTTGAAGAATACTGCAGATGCATTGACAAAATCTGTGAGCTTTGAGAAGTTCTCTTGGTGTAGAGAAACAATGGGCATTTCAGGGCTGGAAAAATGACTAAGCTCTCTTGTGGCCCCCTATGGAAAGAAAACAACAAGTGGGAGATTGTTGGGTGGTGTTATATTCTTTCCATGGCTAACCTATGTAGTGAACCAGGGGGTTAGAGGGGGGGTAGAGCCCCCACTTCGTTGCGCCGATTGCGCAGTGAGGGGGTTTGAGGGGGGCGGGTAGCCCCCCTCTACGGGGTCCGGGGTAGCGCCCCGGGAAATTTTTTTTTGGACCCTATATTAGGTTGGGCGAACCTGCCTATGGTTTTCGGTCCATGGTTTTGGACACGATGATTTTCGGTCTATGGTATTGGATGCTTCGACATGTATAAATATGTATTGTAACATTGAAAGGAACATAATGAAAAATCAAGCTGGTAATCCCGGTTTTGTGATCCAGGGGAAAATCTCTGTGCATATGTGTTTTATGTGTTATGCTCTCACATTGTTTATTTTCTTTGTTTTAGAATTTGTATGCAGGTAATTTCTTTACAGGGTTAAAACCTACAAAAAGAGGGGCCATACCCAAATAGCCTCAAAATTGGACAGATTCATTGTTTTAGAGGAACTTCTTCTCATGGGAAACAACATTACTGCGCACATATTGCCTTTTGGAGGTTCAGATCACTAGCCTATCCAATTGGAAGCTTCTTTTTTTGGTAAACCAAGGAACTCCCCCTTCAGATTTGAGAATGCTTGGCTCACACACCCAGATTTCCTCACAAACATTGAAAAATGGTGGAAGGAAGAGCTTCACTTTCAAGGTACAAAGATGTTCCTTCTACATTGTAGGCTCAAACACATTAAAGGCAGACTCAAAGAGTGGAATAAAAAGGAATTGGTAATATCTTCAAAGTTAAAGGAGATGTGGAAAAGAAACTAAAGGAAATAAACCATATTCTTATCATAGAAGGCTATACATATGAAAGGAAAGTGATGGCAGAGTCATTCCAGCAGGAATGGGTTAATCGATATCTGCAATAGGAAATATTCTAGAGACAGAAATCCAGAGTTAAATGGATTAAAGAAGGGGAGAGAAACACCAAATTCTTTCACAGATCCAACATAGCTCATAGAAACAACAATAGAATTGTGAAACTTAAAGATCAGCATGGAATAGAAATAAACACTCATGAAGAGATGGAGAAGGTTCTAGTCCAACATTTTCAGAAAACTGCTGAGGAAACCTCGAAAGACAGAACCCAGTTTACAGAAAAATTTGCTCAGTACATTCCTAAATTGGTTACTAGAGAAGATAATTACAATCTCAACAGACCAATTATAAAGGAAGAAATTGAGGAAGTCATTAAAGAGATGCACAATGGGAAAGCACCAGGCCCGGATGGCTTCAATGTGGACTTTTTCAAAGCTTGTTAGAGGATAGTTAAACTAGATATCTTGGTGGTAGTGGAAGACTCTCGACGTTTTAAGATAGTCTTAAAGGCGTTCAATGAATCTTTCATAGCCTTAATCCCCAAACAGGAAAATGCCACCTCTCCAGACAGATTTAGACCTATAGCACTATGCAATGTGGTATACAAAATAATATCCAAAGTAATAGCCAACCATCTGAAACCACTCCTCCCAACTCTAATGTCAGAGGAGCAAACACACTGTGTGGAAGGGAGACAAATTCTAGACAACATAATTCAAGCACATGAAATGGTTCATTCACTTAACACCAATAAATAGTCAGGAATGATAATTTAGCTGGACATAGCAAAGGCCTATGACAAACTTAGCTGGTCATAATTAAGAGAAATATTAAAAGCCTATGGCTTTGATTAGAATTGGATTAAATGGGTTATGGTGCTAGTCACCACCGCCAACTATTCAATTCTTCTCAATGGCTCTCTCTCTGAAACCTTCAAGCCTTCTAGAGGTATCAGGCAAGGAGATTCTCTTTCTCCCTTCCTTTTCATTCTAATGATGGAAGGGTTAGGGAGAGCAATCAAAGCTAAACTCATCAGCAATTTGTGAATGATACTATGCTTCAAGGTGGGGACACAGTGACTCATCAACAATTTGTGAATGATACTATGCTTCAAGGCACACCCACTGTCAAGCAAGACAAAGCATTCAAGAAGATTCTGAATGAATTTGCTAGGGAAGTAGGCATAGAGGTAAGTCTTACTAAATCAAAGATATTCTTTTTCAATAAAAATATTTCAATACAAATAAATCTTTATAGAATTTTGGGCTTTCAAAGGGAGTCATTACCTGCAAAGTACCTGGGAATTCCCCTCACCGACAAACTGCTACACAAGGATATCTGGGAGCCTGTTCTTAATAACCTAAAAGATAAGATTAGAAAATGGACAAATAGAACACTGAATCTAGCAAGGAGACTGATTCTAACTAAGGCTATCCTCCAAAGTATCCCTATCTATATGCTTTCAGCCATTCTGGCACCAACTGGTGTAATTACTAATATAAGAAATATTTAGAGAGACATTCTTTGGGGGAAGGTGAAGAAAAGAAGAAATGGGCCCTTGTGGCATGGGATAGGGTATGCAAACCTAAGTCCCATGGTGGTTTGGGTCTTCATGGCCCATGAATTCTTAACAAAGTTCTTGGAGCCAAAATCTGGTGGAGATGGCTAAAGGAAATACAAGCCCCCTGGGAAAAACTATGGAAGCAAAAATATGCAAGAGGGTGGCAGGAGAAGAACCTCATTATAATGACAGGACAAGTTAAAGGTTGTGCAATATGGAATAGGGCATGGGAGAACAGGGCCCTAGTCCAAAATCACAGTTTCTGGGAGATAAGAAATGGAAATCTGACCTAGTTCTAGGAGGATAATTGGTAGCAGGAGGACAATCTCCGTAGTGAAGAATTAAAATACATTCACACCGATACCATCAACAAAGGATTAAGGTGGGTACATGACTATTGGGACCAATCAAGGAACAATGAGAAATGGAGAACATGGAAACTTTTAGACTACAGTGGAGTAGGCATGTTGCACACTCAAGTTATAACCCTTAAAGGTCTTTTAGACAAAAGGCAAATCTTGACCTCAACCTTGGACGATCAACTAAGATGGGGAAAGAATAAGGCAAGTCTCTTCAACCTCAAGGAGGCCAAAAGGATAGATTCAGGGCTTAACCTTCCAAACATTGATAATACATGGAAAGAACTCTAGGAGAATCCTCATTGGATGAAAGTCAAACTGTTCAAGTGGCTGGTTCAACAGGGCAAGATTCTGACATGGGATAACTTAAGAAAAAGAGGCTTTGTTGGCCCCTCAAGATGTCACCTATGTAGACAATAAGAAGAAACTACAAATCATCTCCTGAATAGATGCACTTTCACTACAATAATTTGGATTTGGGTGGGAGAAGACTTCGAGCAAATAGATAGAAATGCAAATGACATCATTGCCACTCTAGAAAAATGGCGGGATTTTTTTTCAGATAATGAGATCAATAACTCCGCCTGGATGCCAGTCCCAAGATTCATAATCTGGAATATTTGGAAGGAGTGCAACAACAGGATTTTCAAGGATAAAACGAGTCCAGTGAGCAACATCCTTTAGCTAATCCTTAAACAACTCAAAGAGACTGTTCACATCCTGGGAGATTTTGCCACTGGCAAACCCATCGGACAAAGAGAGGCCAGAATACTGAAGAAGTTAGAGCTCAAGGTTCATCCCCCTCAAGGTTCTATGCAGATCAACAAGAATACCTCAGCAGAAAAGTCTTCATGGCAACCCCCTTCACATGGCTTTTTAAAATTTAACATTGATGGGGCATCAAAAGGGAATCTCGGAGAAGCTGGATATGGAGGGGTCATGAGGGATGAGGAAGGAAACATACAAATCATATTCCATAGTTATCTAGGAAAAGCTACCCACAATATGGCTGAGCTCATGGCGATGGAATCATGCCTGGGAATACTGCTCAAATACAACATTCACAATGTTACCATTGAGGCTGACTCAGAATTAGTCATTAACTCAGTGAAGAGGATACGTGTTGGTGTTGCACCAGAGAAAATCTTAGGACATTGGCGGCTTCTGCAAGTCTACCAAAGAATCCAAGTGCACTTAAGAATGCTGAGAAATCTTAGGTTGGTGCATGTCCGTAGGGAAGCCAACAAAGTTGTGGACTGGCTTGCAAATGAGGGGGTTCAAAACAAGCATATCAATTTGTGCTACTGGTGGGAGGAGGTAATGGATGACAAGTTGAAGGAGGAATGCTCATCCCGGGCCCTCAACGACAGACAATAGTATCAGGAAAAATCAAGAGAAAGAATTTTACTTTATGTAAACGATGGATAAGTTCACTTTAGATGGCCCATCAGCGAAGATGCACTGTTGGTTTTCTAAGGGAGCTTCCAGAAACAGAGGCAAATATCTGTTCACAGGAGGAATGATTCCATGGAAGACTAAGGCGTTAAAGGAAGAGATTACTGGGGTCAAAAACTGCCCGAGACATACAACTTGCATTGGGGAACCTCTGTCCAGGGAGAAGTTTTCCTGGAAGACAAGCGATGCCATTTAGCAGGAGACACATGGAGGTGAATGGATAAGGATTACCGCCTTCATCGCTGGGTATCTCATGAGCAATTGTGTGGACCGATTTGGTCTGTGGCCGTCAGATCTGGAGAGGGGAGATCATTGGCCACCTTTTGGTGTGCAAGTTAGTGAGGCTGAAAGGATAAAACCACTTATGGTTTACCACCTTCATTGGGCACCTTCTAGACCAAAGATGCTTTTAATGAATAGCCAACGATTCCACTCAGGAAGCAACACGTGGTGGAGGACCGAGAAAGCAAACTACCTTCATCACAAGGTATTCCTCGAGATTTTTAAGCTGTGTGATATGAACTCCAACCATTGGATCAGAAGGAAAGGATCAATGGCCAACGTTGATCGTGCAACTTTAGGGTTTTTTGCGAGTGGTTGTGCGGGCCGATTTGGACTGTGGTTGTTAGATTTGTAGAGCGAAGATCAATGGTGACCTTTTGGTGTGCATGTTGCTAGGGCCAAAAGGATAAAACCATTAATGGTTTACCACCTTCATCGGGCGCCTTCCAAACCAAAGATGGTTTTAAGGAAAAGCCAGTGATTCCACTTAGGAAGAAACACGTAGCAGAGGATAGAGAAAGAAAACCGCCTTCATCGCGCGGTAATTAGCAGGCTTTTTAAGCTGCGTGATATGGACTACAGTCGTTGGATTAGAAGAAGAAGATCAACAGTCAGCGTTGATCAGGCAACTTTAGGTTTCTTTTGAGAACTGTTCCCCTGCGCAGGTTGATTCTTGACCGTTGAATTGTTAGAAGATAGCTCTTCGGTCAGTTTTGGGCAATCTATAACTTGTCTCAATCTAATTTTTTAAGGTTTTTTCGGGCACTTAGGGTATTTTCACTCCCCTTTATAGGAGTTTGTGCCTCTAGGCATTTGTTGTAACATGTGTAAAATATTTTTTTACCTAAGTTAATAGAAGGACCGTCTCTTGCTTAAGCAATTTTTTTTTTTTTATAAAATTAAATGATAAAAACCAAAAAAACTAATTACTAGTGGGGTGACTCCATGAAATGCCATAGATAATTTCCATTTAACAATATGAAATAGTACCCATCAAAGTGCATTACAAAACCTTCTTTCATCAAATTTTATATCTTGATTTTGTGAATTCAGTAGTGGTTTTTATGGCATCAATATGTCCTACATTGAATTAATGAAATTCAATCTATGTCCCAAGTTCTTTAGGGTCCAAAACTTCGTATTGTCTCAATATTAAACACATCAATTTTGCTATATTGTACTGGTTTTAGATGGTATTGATTGATTGGTATTTTCTGAATTCTAAGATGGTAGAACATGATGATTATTGGTAGTCATGATGAGGTAGCATTTTTAAATTTTACATTTCTAGAACATACACTCTAGTTGCAAAAGTGATGCTATAAATAATTTATTAGGTATCAAATTGTAGAATTTTCAACCTACTTATATCTGGTGTATTATTTCTAACATTTTCTTTTAATTCATATTTATAAACTTAAACAACTTAATAATTGGGGTCTTTGTTTTCTAAAACTGTGTTGTTTATTTTGTCAAATTAGGACGAGAGTGTTGCACAAGCAATATGCTCCTTTAAATAAAAATGGCTCTTTTCACATTCCCTCCCCTCCCCATTTTGTCCTTGTATGTGTGCCTTGATCTGGAAAGTACATGGAAAGTATATTTCAAGTTAATTTTTGTATGATATGTGCCGCAATTGGCCTTTAATGTTCAATTTATGCATTTTTACAACAAAGCTTTCCGTTAAGAATGTTGCGTTACCCATAATTTTGTTATTCCTATTGATACTCGCTTCACATAATTCCATCTTTTCCTTTGAGAAACCATGGAAACATTGTTCACAAATATATTTACACTAAAGAACAAACCAAGATTTGATTCCATTTATGGTCTCTCACAACTCCACCTGCACAATTAGGGATTTTAAAGCAGAGGAGCAAGTACACATAGTGTTTCTATAACAAATGTATACGAGGAACATCACCAACCCAAACAATATCTGATAGGAACAAAACTTTCGATTGGGAAAAACAAGTTAAAAGAAGCCAATGGCAATCATCCTTGAAAATGACTATATGGTAAGAAAAACTTATACATAAAACTTGAATCTCACACAGAGGACCAAAATTTCCCCAAACATTAAAAGTTTTCCCAAAACATTGAAAGTAAAACCTTGGATAAAGGACCAAAGTCACCCTAAACAATAATGAATTACGACAAGAAATATTACAAAATTCTCTAATTGATATGACGATACAACTTCAGTTAAGTCATGCTTCTTGTTGTAATAACAAGTCTCATCTTCTAAAACCCATTAATGATATTTTTTTCTCTCATAAATTTCCTTACCATAGCGTTACCTTTTAGTCTTCTCTTCACATTTTTAACTGGGGCGGTTTAATACAAGCTTAGCATTTGAGATATATATATAAAAGTTAATAATGTAGCTAAGAAATGGATAATCTTTTGGGTTGTTATGCACCTATATTGTTATTTTGTATATGTTTGAGATTATTTTACTCTTGGCTCTAGCAATGTCATTTAGGTTGCTCAAATACATTTTCTAACGACCCTTACATTTCAATGGAGTAATGATGGTTTTCACACTTATGCAATTTATCTCGCAGGAAGAAATTGCTAGAAAATGGAAGTGTGTACATATATTAATTCCGACCATGATGTTAGAAGCATGATTTTATACCATAAAAATTTGATGATTAAAGGCTATTGTGCATTAATTTATAGGTCAATTTCTATTCGTTCCCGCTTTGTTCATAGATATATCTAAATTTTGCGATCATAAATTTTAAAAACTCAAAACTTCTTTATTAGGAAAAGGAATTTAGGATTATTTCTTAAAATCCTTTATTAGATTATGTTCATTCCTCATACCTATAAGAGTAACAAAATCTAGGTAATAAATTGGTTACTTTTATAATTATCATAAATCCTTTTGAACTTTGAATTTATTAAATGTTTAGGATGTTGGAAACCTTTTAGCACTACTAGGGGGTGAATCAATAGTGTGACTTATTACCAATTTTTTCTTTTTATTTACTTTTGTATTGAACCACATATATTAACCAACAAAATATTAGATTATTTCATGCATATAAACCATATAAGAAACTAAAACATGATAACCATGAGAGCAACAATAATAAACACATAAAAAACACATCCAAAAAAGGGACACAAGATATTTGGTGGAAAATCCTTCACAAGGCGAAAAACTACCCCTGTGGTTGTTGCGCTACTCTGAATCTACTATTAAGAAAATATAGTCTTTTTACATAGACTTTTTACTCTAATTAGCTAGGAGACTCGACCTCATATACAATTAGATGAATTTGATCATACTTGAGACTTGATTCTATTGATCAACTCAGAAGACTATGTTTTCCATGGATCTACGAACTACCATCTGCTGAAAGCCACCACGATTAATTGATCCTCGCCCAAATCCGATTGGACTATCCAACTACTATTGGATTGAGAAATTGTTCCTTTCATTGAAACTTTGCAATCACTGCTCCACATCCATGAAGTCACTGCTCCTCTACTCTATGCAGACCTCCTTTCATATATTTTCACATTAGATCCCAAGACTTTTTCTCAACTAGATTCAACTCTACAATACTCCCTCTAGAACCAAGATAATCTCATCAATCAAAAGTCACCATATCATATACTCTCACATAAGAAAAATAGTGGCCATAATCAATCCAATAGAAAAATTGAATAATATCACCAATAGTTGAAATAAAACTCATAAAAAACCCTCACACCAAAATATAAATGTTACATAATACAATCAACAACATAAGACACTATGGCTATGTGCCAAACAATTCAGAAACTCTTACAAGAACAAATGTGAGAGTCACTAATATGGAGCTTCATCTAAACCAAACTCTGCTATAAATCTCTACATTATTGATCTCAAGTCTGGCGATATGAATCAATACTATGCTTCAAGAAATAGATCTTCTCATATTGCTGCCATTAGAGCTCATACACTGAAGAAATCAAGCTCAGTAATGGCTCTGAAGCATACTCACACAATGAAACCTTCTCTAACTCACTATCACACACCATCTCACCTCACACAACTTCCAACTGATGAATATATAACATGTAGGGCATAATTGAGCTTGGGGCTAAGATCAAGGGTTCACAAATTGGACCAAGTCATTCTACTAAGGCCACTACTTGTGCACTAAACGAGTTCACATCATTGGGGGACCTTTTCAAACCATTCCCGACCTTTACAACTATTTCTAAAAGCCTCTTGAATTTGCTTGCCATTTTTCTTCTGATTTGCGCGAGGAATGCAGAGAAAATCTCATGAAAAATACTCAATCACACGCATAACACTAGATGAACTAGGTTGTAACCTTCAATCACTCTCATATTCTTGTCTTCCAATGATGAGAGCCTTTCAGTGGTTCCCATAGGCTTGGATCCATGCAACTGGGGCTAAGGATGAAGAAAAACATCAAGCCTTCAGCTTAGAACCTTTGCCACTTGTTGGATCACCTTCTCCAACATTTGTACAAGCCTCTAAACCTATAACAAAACCTTTGACACATTTGCAAGTGGATCAAACATGTCTCCCAAGTGTCATTTCCAAGTTGACCTAAAAGGCCAACAAACAAGGTTGGCAAGAGTGCCAACAAGTCCTCCACTCTCCAAAAAACATCTCCACAAGTTGCAACACCTCAAACAGACCTGCAATACTTTATAGCACATCTCCATCTTCAAACATAAGGTTGCCACACTACAACAAGTCATATCCATGAGCATAAGCATGAAGATTTAGATGAAGACCTAGTTTCCAACTCAACTAGTGTGCCAACTCATCATAAAACATACCAATGCAAATGTCTAACCAACATGAGTGGCATCATACTGTTGACATCAATGCAAACACAACATCTGAATGCCAACTCAATTACCTGTAGCCATATTACAATGAATGACATCCATACATTAGCTAGGCTACAAGGGTTGACATTAATGCCAACATAAGCTAGCTAGAACCATGCACACCATCATTCAAACAATCTCCCCCTTTGGCATTGATGGCAACCACACAAACTCCTTAAACCATCATCCTCTATCGCTCCCCCTTTGACATCAAAGGAAAAGGGTCAACTCCATATGATAGGGCAACAAAAATTGAAGCATAAACATTGGAGAAATACATATCTACATGGCTAAAAACTTATGTACATCAATAAGAATCCATGCCTCTCCCATCAATAAAAAAATGCAGCAAATAGACCAATCACCATCCAAAGTAGAGCACCAACCAACAACCTCTAGCAGCATGTAACAATATGCCAACATAAGGAAACCATACAATTAGCAATTAACATCATCATATAATATGCAACCATTGAACATCATCATCCTTTCTTCCTTCACTGGTTTTGTGCTAGGTCCTCTTTGCTTTTGCTGCTTTTGTTGATTTTGTCTTAAGTAACGGGGCAAAAAACGATCTCTTTCCACATGGCCAAAGTTATGACCTATGTAGCACTCCACATGGCCAAGATGTGTAGCAAGAGGATTAGATGTCTTGATGCTCATGCTAGATATAAACCTTGCATGAAATGTTCTTCTCCTCCATTGGTTAGATCTATAATCAAATGACTTATGGCCAAACATGTGACATCAGTAACAATAACCATAAAAACCACGATTATACTTGTTGACCAATCTCCTTGTCTACTGAAATTGCTGCAAGCTCCGCTGATTTGATCTATACATTATGCTCCAACAATTGCTACAACATGTCCATACTTGTGACAACTATAACATTGTATCTCATGCATTAAAGGAATAAATGGACTTTGCTTCCTTTGAAATCTAATGGAGTTTCCATGATCATCTCTATAAGCAAAAGGTATTTTGAATGTAGATGCTCCTTGAGATTTTCTTCTCTACTGATGTTTTTGTTTGTTTTTCTACTGTTGGGGCTCTTGTTGCTTAATCAATGATTGGATTTTCTTCTTGTTACCTTGGTTCTCACTTTTGTTGCTGGTATTGTTTGCTACAAGTTCTTTTCGTTCAACTTTAGTGTTCTTTCCTGCATGCAAACTAGATTTACCCTTTTGAGAACCAAGACCAAATTTATCCAATGGTGATCTTTGGATCTCAAGCAAATTATCCAAGGCTATGGTACTCTTCTCCATCTTTCATTGCTTTCTCAAGGAAAATAGCTTCTCAATTCTCATCCTATTCTACCTTCACTTGGTATTGCTTCCTCATACCTTCCTCAAATTTTTCTAATTATGCCAACTTAATCTTTAAGATGACAATCTCTTCCTTGAGCTTGGCCTCCTTATCATCACAGATATGAAACAATTTTTCTTGATCCTTGCATGTAGTTGTTAGTCTAGAAATCTCAGTTCTAATACCCTTAAGAACATTTGCATCTTCATTATGTGCTTCAACATTATATAAATCTAAATCATCAAAATTATAACTCAAAAGAAAATCATTAATGTTTATACCTTTGGATTCATGATTTCTGATCTCTTCTCATCATCTACTAAATCATGTGCACTAGAAGAATGAGACTCTTGTGGATGATCTTTGAAAGCCCTTCTTCTTGTTCTTCTTCTTGTTTTTCTTCTTGTTGTTCTTCTTCTCATTTTTCAAAAATGCTACTAGTACCATCTCCAAATATGGATTCTATCTTGTCCCACATTTCTTTGGCACGTTATATTATCATCATGAATATTCTTGTATGTTAGGCATCTAGCTTGTGCATCCTACTGCAAAACTTCATCTGCAAATGGATCCTTTCCATAACCTTCACACATGACTCTCCAAATGTTCGATCCTCAAGATAATAATTTATATTTTACATTTTTGTGCCATGCCTTGTAATTTGCAGCAGTGAGGACAACCATTCCGGAAAAAATAAATTCAAATTTCTACCAACAAACCCTAGATCTACTCTCCAGTGATCAAGCTGCAACCAAGAACCCTGCTCTTATACCAATTTTTGGAAACCTTTGAGCACTAATGAGAGGGGGGTGAATTAGTAGTGTGACTTACTACCAAAAAATTCCTTTATTTACTTTTGTACTGAATCATATTTATTAAATAGCAACACATTAGAGTATCTCATGCATATAAACCATATAAGAAGCTAAAACAAGATAACCATGAGAGTTACAATAATCAACAGATAAAAAACGCATCCACACAAGAGACACAATATATCTGGTGGAAAACCCTTCACCAAGAAAAAAATCCACGCTTGATGCTATTGCGCCACTCTGAATTTTCTATTAAGAAAATATAGTCTTTTTACATAGATTATTGACTTCGATAAGCTAGGAGACTCGAACTCATATACAATAAACTTACTCTAATCATACTGGAGACTTGATTTTATTGATCAACTCGAAATAATATATTCTCCACGGATCTACAAACTACCGTCCACTGAAAGCCACCACGATCAATTGATTCTCGCCCAACTCCGATTAGACTATTTAACTACCATTGGATTGAGAAATTGTTCCTTTTGCTAAAACTTCGCAATCATTGCTCCACATCCATGATGTTATTGCTCCTCTACTCTATGCGGACCTACTTTCATATATTTTCACACTGGATCCCAAGAATTTCTGCTCAACTCAATTCAACTCTATAGTACAACCTCTAGCAGCAAGATAATCTCATCAATAAAAAATCACCACGATCATATGCTCTCACACAAGAAAAATAGTGGCCATAATCCATCTAATAGAACAACTTAATAATATCACCAACAAATAAAATAAAACTTATAAAAAACCCTCACACCAAAATACAAATGCTACATAATATAATCAACAACATAAGACACTATGGCTATGTGCCAAATGCATACGCAACCCCTCCAACAAAAAATGTGAGAGTCAGTAATATGGAGCTCCATCAAAACCAAACTCTACTACAACACTCTGCATCACTAATATGAAATATGGAGATTTGAATCAATACTATGCTTTAGGAAATAGATCTGCTCATACTGCTGCCATTAGAGCTCATACACTGAAGCAATCAAGCTCACTAATGGAGCTAATGCATACTCACACAATGCAACCTTCTCTAACTTATTATCGCACACCATCTCACTTCACACAACTCCCAAGTGATGAATATATAATATGTAGGGATAAAATGAGCTTGGGGCTAGGATCAAGGGTGAAAAAATTGTACCAAATCATTCCACTAAGATCACTTCTTGTCAACTAAATGAAGTCACATCACTGGAGGACCTTTTCAAACCATTCCCAACCTTTACAACTATTTCTAGAAGCCTCTCGTAATTTACTTTCCAATTTTCTTTTGATTTACACGAGGAATGCAGAGAAAATCTCATGGAAATCCTCAATCAAATGCATAACACTTCCTCAACTCAATTGGAACCTTCATTTTCTCCCATAGGCCTGTCTTCGAGTGACTGGAGCCTTTTAG
The DNA here is from genome assembly GCA_000404065.3 of Pinus taeda. Classification (NCBI taxonomy): domain Eukaryota; kingdom Viridiplantae; phylum Streptophyta; class Pinopsida; order Pinales; family Pinaceae; genus Pinus; species Pinus taeda. The sequence continues at coordinate 14,142 of APFE030133199.1, forward strand.
TCACTCCCATAGGCTTGACTCCATGCAACTGGGGCTAAGGATGAAGAAAAACATCAAGCCTTCAGCTCATAACCTCTACCACCTATCGTATCACCTTCTCTAGCATATTTACAAGTCTCTAAACCTCTAACATAACCTCTAACACATCTAAATGTGGATCAAACATGTCTCCCAAGTGTCACTTCCAATTTGACCTAAGAGGCCAACAAACAAATTTGGCAAGAGTGCCAACATATCCTCCACTCTCCAACAAACATCTCCACAAGCTACAAAACCTTAGGCAGACCTGAAATACTCTGTAGCACATGTTCATCATCAAACATAAGGAAATCACATTGCAACAAGTCATCTCCATGAACATAAGCATGAAGACCTAGATGAAGACCTAGTTGCCAACTCAACTAGTGTGCCAAGTCACCATCAACCATACCAATGCCAAGATCTGACCAAAATGAATAACATCATACTGTTGACATCAATGCCAATACAACATCCGAATGTTAACTCCGCTCGCTGCAACCATACTACAATGGATGACATCCATACATTAGCTAGGCTACAAGGGTTGACATCAATGCCAACATAAGTTATATGGAACCATGCACACCATAATGCCAACATAGGATTATAAATATCCATATTTATTTCATATATAAAAATTTTAAATATGTTTGTGTTATTTTATTTTTATTCTATGAAGTCAAATATTCACATATTTAAATGATGAGTATACAAGATAAAACAATATAAAAGGACTAATATTGGAATTTCATTTCTAGCTAAGTACCAATAGATTCTATGTAGATAGAACTCATTAGAAGTTTTACTTCTAAATATTTTGTACTTTTGTAGACTACAACAAATACACCTTCATATCTTCAATTCACTGTGACACACAAAACTGGTTAAATTGGAGTAGAAATTTTACACCCTTCTTCTAGAACAAGTTGACCCGAATAATAATTTCCAATAAATAATTTAACCATTGGTGTAACTATAATACTAGTTGTAAAATGGAAACAATTTTTTTCATTTGGATCAATAATCCCTTATTTATGACTTAACCATAAATATTTGAGAGCGCAATCAATTAAATTCATGAAATTTATAGTATAACCAAGGGAAGTAGAGCTTAGTAAGGGTTGCAATTGAATCGATGCGATTTAAGTTTTCTTAAAACCGTCTTGTCGAGCTCTTTGACATGGAGTTGTTTCCATCAAATTTGGGGACTTTGAATTTTAGGTCTTTTGGATCCTCTTGGATCATTATTAGAAATTGAATGGATCAATGGTCAACTCCTAGGTATGCAAATTGTTAGAGGCATCACAAATATTAACCATCCTTTGTTTGCATATGACACTGCTTCTAGGTGGAGCTTTATCCATTTTTTCCAGAGGGTTAAAGAATCCTTTATATTTTTTTACTCAAACATGTGGAGGGTTAATTAGTCACAATAAAATTAAATATATGTGTGGAATATTAATCATTTTCTCCTTGTTCTTTCTAGCATTGAATCAGTTTCCTTTTAAGGAATTATAGTCTTCATTCAAGCACCTATGTATGCTCCTCTATATTTGTTTTTCTTCCTTTGACATGTGGTAGTAGGTCATATTTAAAACCAAATTTAAATTTGTTTAACAGGGCATGCATTAGTTGAATTCCACATCATGTTTAGTTCTAATTAAATATGTTTTCTTAGCCCTACTCGTCTTTCAATATCCAACTGTTTTATCTCCTACATGAATAAAAAAACATATTGATTAAGAAATCCATAAGTTCCTATGGAAAGGTAGTAAAACTAAAAGAAAGGTATCATTTAGTCTACTAGTCTATAGTCAAAGCACCAAATGCACATGATGTTTGGGTAACTGATGATCTTGCTTTTATGAATCTAGCTATGGAAGATAAGCTATTATGGAATGTGGTTAATAGGAAATATGATAAATGGAAGAATTTCATTGTTAAAAGAAATTTCACTACTATGAGGAAATGTGTTTAGTCTCACCACACCCATCTAGAGAAGTCTCTTCTATTTGGAAATTGATTGAAGATGTAATCTCTTCACACCTTCTCTATTTTCGGTTCAAAGGAATGGGAAGCATATATTGCCATAAAATAATAGTATAATGAGAAATCAACCACTAATTCAAATTCAGTAGCTCCATCCTTTAAAAGTTTAGTTGGACCTTGAAGGGAAAAAAATATCTCTATTGATTTAGATTGGATCATTATATTGTTTTTAATCCATATTGATGCTTTTAGAGTGGAAAAAGTGGACAAATAAAGTCACAAAAACATTTTTACTTGTGGGTCCTAGTTTGGAAAATTAGGGTTTGAAACCTTATGGAAGTAGTGTGAGGAATAAAATGGTGTTTTTATGGGTAAAATTTTGTTTCTTAAGCATGACAATACCTATCCCTATTCTACACATAGATACCTTTCCAACGGTGTAAGAATCAACTCAATCAAAGTTTATGTACAAAATGTATGCCAACGAGAAGTCAACCTTCTTTTTTTCACCACCATGATTCATTAAGATGCCATGCCAACCTAGATTATTCATAGAAAATGGGATAGAAATATTATCATGATGAAGAAGACTAGAAAAGTTGATATTCTAATTCTAGTTAAGATTTCAAGGAGCCAAAGTTAACCACTAGTAGGCCTTTGTGTTGTGTTATAACTAGGCTATTAGGAGTAAAATGAATTCCATTCTATTTGAGTGCATTTTGTTCCATAAATGAAGAGAGTAAATAAGACTATATATGGAGAGCGAAAAAAGAGAGGCTTTATGCACTGTAGCAACCCATGGGCCATAGGTCTCACTTATTTTTACTTGCATCCATTTTCAATTCAAGGAAAGAGAGAAGAGCAATCTCACCTTCTAGTTGGGTTTTCTCCAGATAGGGTTTCCCATGTTACATCTTGTGTCAATTGTATATTTTGAGTTGTATTCCACCATTATCTCTTTTCTGCATATTTTATTTCTACATGCATACACATAACACCATAATTAACAAATCCAAAAATATGAAAAATTAACCCTCATAAGGTAGATTTTCGATTTTAAGCATAATTTCATTAGATATGTTGTGAGGAATTGTCTCGTGGAATATACATGAGAGTTTATGGATCATACATTAGTTTGGAATTTCAGTGGATGATGGAATGGTTGGGATTTTGGTTATATCCCTTTCGCTATTTCTCCTCTATTTTATCAACTAGCTACCCTTATTAAAGGTTGTGCACCTAGAAGGAATTCTTATATATATTATTGAAGGCGGGGATCACCCACGCTTATAGTGAATAAGGGCTTAGACCTTAGTTATAAAAAAAACCATTCCTCCTTAGTCCTCTATTTGGAACTAGATATTTAACCTAGACATAATTCCCTAAATTAACGTATTTTTTTGGACCTTGGTACATAGAAAATTAATGGATTGTAGAAAATCTGGTAAAGAGATGAATTAACAATCCTTCTAGATGTGTCTTATGTGTGGAGGATGTCGAACCGCCATTTTTTATTCATAAAGTGTCATTTAACCTCAAATTTATCATTTTTAGCTCTGAAAGGGATCAGTCATTGTTTTTGAAGGTTAGAACCTTAAATGACCCTTTTTTAAATATGGGTACTCATGTTTATGGGGAATCTCCAAAACAAGCCATTGTTGAAGTGAATATGGATGGCCCTCCCAAAATATATTTGCTAGAAAGTGTGGTTGGTCAGAAATAAAGTAATTCTTTAGTAGAAGGCTTCCAAGCCTGAATAGTGGAAATTAGAGCTATTTCCTCATTAGTACACTATCTCAAAAAAGAAAGGATTACATCTTATTTTAATTTAACAAATGATAGATCATGATGAAGAGATATAGTTGGAGTAATTTGGTATGAATAATCACAAATACGTATTCAAGGGACACCGACTTTAAAAAAACCAAGTTGGAAACTTTATATGACCTTGAAAGAATTTATATCTATATAATATATATAATATATATATATATATATATATAATAATATAGTGCTTCAAAACATAATCTAGGGGTGGCAATTATGGTGGTGGGGGGTTGTGTTATTTACAACCTCATAGGAAATTAATTTTTTTTTTCTTTTGGACCCTAGGCATTTTTCCCAACATTTTGGATGAAGCATATGGATTATTATGAGGATTGAAAATTTCTAAAGCCCACAACATACAAAAATTGGTAGTGATGCAGGATTTATTGATAATCCTTAGGCATTTGATTAAAGGATCCATCTCACTGGATGTTAAGTTTGCATCGGTTCTAAGTAGGATCAAGAATATTACCAACTCATCTGATAATATAAGTTACTTTCATGTTTTAAGAAAGAACAATTTCAAAGTGGATATACCAGAGTCCCAAGTCACAACAAGGAAACTTGAGACATTAATCATCGACATGATGCCACCTTAAAAGATATCCCTAAATCAATTAAGATGATAGTTGGCATCATTGAACAAGCCTATCTGTATGGTAGTGGTTTAAAGTGAGAGAGAGGGGATGATGAGACCCTCCATTGTCGCTCACTTGTTTTCCTCCTCTAAGCAAGACCCCAAAATATTAGAAATATATGATGGAATTATGCGATGTTTTTTTGGCTAGAATTTCATGCTCGAATGGAATCCCACTCAGTATTTCTTTGCTTCTCTAGCTTCTTAGTCTCAAGTATTGAATTCTCCATAATTTAGGATCTTCATTGGTTTCTATTTCCTGTGGATAAATCCTCTAGCTTTCTATTTCTTGGCTTCCCTAGAATCCTAAGTGGTGTTTTTCTTTTTCCCTCCCATTCCCTATAAATCCTCTATTCTAGTCTTTAGTTACTCTTGTGCAATACTCTTTAACAACGGGCTCGAATTTCATTTCTTAGTGCTATGGCGTTTTCTTATGTGAATTGGGTTAGAGGAGGCCCCACTCCTATAAAAGGAATTTCCTCATTAGAAAAGGTTTTTCTTATTATCACTTTCGTTTAAATTATGGATTATATAGAATTAATGGAAATCTAAAGAAACTTTAATAGGCATGGCCTGATAAATATTTCAAGGATTTGCAAGGGAATTTTGAAGCTTGTGGAGTAACTTTCACATGAAGAAATCATCATGAGTATCCTATTAACTCAAACAAACGGAATTTTGACAATGGAGATTGTATTGTTTTCTCTTAAGACGATTGTAGCTCGTTAGGGTTGAAAATTGATACGATTAAAATTTTAGCTCATAAGTTAGTGTTAAAAATTCTCAATTGAAAATTTCCTCTTACGACGATTGTAGCTAGCTATGGTTCTAAAAATTTAGCTCATAAGAAAAAAGTGTTTCATTGTTACTACACATGTGAATACCATAAAAACCATCTAGGATGATAAATCGTTCTTCTATTTCATGTTTTGCAATATAAAAATTTACCTCATAAGTTAAGATTAAAAATCTCAATTGAAAAAGGTGTTTCGTTGTTACTACACAAGTGAATAGCATAAAAACCATCTAAGATGATAATGTATTATATTTTAAGAATTTATATTTAAATTTAATTAATGAGTATTATAAAATTTAATACCTACCCTAAATCCACACATAAATTAATTAAATTTTTTCAAACTAAAATAAAATCATATTTATGTGAGCATAAAAATGTTTGTAGATATAATGTAGTTATATATATTATTAATATATTTTAGTAAAAATTAAATTAAAATAATTTTGTATATGAGAATGTCAATTTATATAAATATAAATAATATTATTAAGAATTAGTATGGATTCATCTTAACTTTAAATCTACAAACTTTTCTTCAAGTTTTTCTTTCAAAAAGAGGTTTGCATCTTGAAAGCGATGCTTGTTAGATTTAAGATGAAAAAAATTAATTTGGCTAACACCCTGGCCTTGGACAGGCTTTTAGGCGTTCATTAGGCGGAAGATCTAAGAGTAGAAGTTATGTTAATTTAGGATTTTTTGCTTTAGAAGGTCACCCTTGGTTTATATGAGAGAATTGTATTGCAATTGTACATTATTCTGTGTGAGAAAAATAGAAGACACTGTGTGAAAATGAAGAGGAAATTACAACATATTTGTTGTAGGTTGTATCCCTTCATTTTGCTCGATAATATAAAAAGAAGGATTAACTTTTTCTCGGTGGACATAACCCAATTGGGCGAACCACGTATATATGTGTCTCTCTTGTTTTATGATTTTGTATGTTCGTGTTTCCATAATATTTTATGTGTTCCATTGCTTTGTTATTTATTTTTTAACAAAATCTTAATCCTTGATTTGTGAATACTACTTTGAATATTCTAGTATATTCCATAAAGACTAAATCTTTACCATCCACCTAATAATTAATAATAATCTTAATCTTTGATTTGTGAATACTACTATGAATATTCTAGTATATTCCATAGAGACTAACTAATAATTACTGATAATTAACTTGCAATTCTTAAAGGCATATTCTAAAATAGACATGTCTATTGGGATAATTAGGTGGATAGTAAAGATTTAACCTCTATAAAATATATTAAAATATTCATAGTAGTTTCAATAAAGCAGAGATTGAGTTTTATCTCAATAGTAGTTATGTCCTTTCCCTCCTTTTAATGAAATTTATTAATTAAAAAATACCATATGCACAGACGTCTTTATGAGTTCAGATTTTCGCATGTTATATTAGTAAGTCATAGTATTGATCCATGACATTGTAAAAAAAATTTACAAGTTAAAAATCTCAATTATAATTATTTAATCAATAATAAATAATAACAAATAACAAATTCCATAAACTAACCCATGCATATTAATCAAGTTATTTAGATACTCATGATATTCACAGTATGCTATCCATCAATAAAATAACATGAAACATCAAATAACAAATTACATAGGATAATTTAATAAATAATCAAATAACATATCCATGAATAGAGTAACATAAACCATCAAATAACAAAGGACATCATAATACTCATGATATTCACAATCTGCTATCCATCAATAAAGTAACATGAAACATCACATTACAAATTACATCAGGATAATTTAATAAATAATCAAATAACATATCCATGAATAGAGTAACATAAACCATCAAATAACAAAGGACATCATAACAATTTAATAAATGAAAAATAACATCAAATAATAATTACATAACCAATGCATATGAACCACGTAGTTCGGCTATTCTTTGCATTCACAATCTGCTCTCGATATCGATATAGATCCAGATGTCGAATCAGATATATTACATGACCCGAATTCCTAGAACTATACCAGTAAAATTACAAACCATTCATTCGCAGGTCTATTCATTCCGTCACTCTCAAATGGATAGCTAGAATGGCATTTTATAACAACTCGCAAAGTGGTGTTGGAATGTTAATTCCAACTGCCGTGCAGGAGCAGCGACGGCATCCAATTTAAAAAATCGCGTCGGGAGGTCTCATCAGCACAGGCAGGAAGCTCAACGATTCAACGATAAGAGATCGCCGATATCGGATCGGCGAAATAGCAGCTAAAGTTTTATTATTACCGATGGGCCAGACCCGACGATGGAATTAATTCCTTGTGATAAATTATCGGGTCCACAAATATTTCGGTATCGGGAAAACCAAGTGGGAGCCTTTTTCATGCGATAAGTTGAGTCCCGATATCCCGGACCCGATGGGTATTCATCATTTTGTTTAAAGTCATTTCGGGTCCGTGAGTGGCTTGTTTCATATTTTTTCATGTTATTATGCAAATATTAAAATATATATATTGGAGGTATCGGGCCATGTGTGATCGGGATTTCGGTATCGGGGGAAACCATCGGTGCACATAAGTTGTGTCATGGGATGAAGTCCCGACCCGATAGAGTTCCTAAAGCATATTGTATAATGTTGATGTGAAAGCCTGGGAAAATGATTTTGATGTGAGGTGAAAGGTTTCCTACCGTTGTTTATCTCAGTAAACAGTAAATGCTATTTATTGTGGTTGGTAAGCTTTTTGGTGAAGTCTTTAATTCTGTTCCAGCGGGAGTATGGGCATGGATAAAAGCCAATAAGACCATTAAATTTTTACTGTCTTCTTTTACGGCAGTATGGAGGTGCTAGTACTTTTCCCCGCTGTTATATAAATGTTTTGTTTTCATTTGTTTTAGTATGAATGCAATAGAGAAACATGCACAGCAGTGCGAAGCATAAGTGAGAGTAATAGAGAAATAAGCACAGCAGTGCGAAGCAAAGAGAGAAGGGAACGCACAGGAGTGTGCATGAATATTTTTGTGGGTTGAAATGTTTAATGAGAAAATGGTAAAACGCAGCTGCTGCATAAAAACCTTTTCTTGGGTAATGTAAGAAATGAAAAGTATGCACAGCAGTGCAAGAGAAGAAGGAGGAGAAGTGAATGCGGAAAACCAGGGGCAGTTTTGTGCAAATCCATGAATTGTTTCACACAGCAGTGAAAAGGGTCCTCTGTGCAAAAAGATCCTGGAGCAAAGGTAACAAAGCATTGACTCTGTGTTCAGTTAAAGTTTGGTTTTGGTATTTTCCCATTGCAAAAATACCCAACAGTGGTATTAGAGCTAGTCCAGGCTCTTTGATGGTGACAGAGCAGGTTCATGCTCTTTGAAGTGTCAAAGAAGCTGAAGGAAAGATCCTTGTTGCAGCAGTAGTAAAGCTTCTTCAGCTGTGTGAAGTTTCAGCCAAAGGGATTCAAGTATTTCTCAAGTTTTTGAGTTGCTGTTGAAGAAACAGTGAGTCATTTTAAAAACACAGTCAGAGATTTTAAAAATAGTTAAGAATGGCAAGGTCA